>BGPR01012619.1:0-40360 GCA_013235015.1 Araneus ventricosus | reverse complement strand
AATTTTTTTGTATAATAAACTCATCTATAACGAATTTTAAGTGAATAGTTTTTAATCGGAAGGATTTAATTGATTGCACTTTGTATCAAAATAATTACATGCTATACTTGAATCATTAATATTCAAGCATTTTTGTACTAATTAGTATATTTTTATATTAAAATTATCTACAGGTTTATTAAAGATCCAAAAGCTTAGATGGGTGTAGACAGTACTTAATTAACTCTTATGGCTTAATCACACGACATTTGTGCATAGTCGTCCCCATTGGAAAATATAGCATGGATCTTTTCCATCCGTATGGGAGAATTAGATATTTATTTTAATTTGTGGTTAACAGATTGATAAATATTCTTTTTTTAATATTCACATTCTTTGCGATCTTAACTCTCTTTGCATCCCTTTTACTATGTTTTTGAAAATAAAGATGGAGTAAATGAAAAATTAGAGAAAAATGCAGGAAATAATTTCCATAGTTTTCCTTAAAATGCATAGAAATAACGAAATAAAATTTTAAATAAAACAATGGCAAATTGTAAGCGATAAAAGTAAATTTTACCACCTTGAAAGACTTTTTAATCGATACCAACTGACAACTTTGGGCTCCACAACACAGAGGAAAAAGTACTTTTAAACCCTCTTTATAAACGATATCCTTCAGTGGAAACATAGGAAAAAATCAAAGGGCATTTATTCCCGATTTTTTCTACATTATTGCATTTAAAACAAATTAAAATTATTTCTTACCTAATCACGAATTCATTTTTGATGATTTTGTATCTAATTTACGTATATTTCATATTTCAGGCAATTTCAAAGCTTTTCGGACAAATCCGGGGATATTTTACAGAACTATTGGAATGTGATTTACGAATTCTTTGGATCAGACCCACTCACTCTGTGGGTGTGGGGTAAATATTAGTTTGGATTACTTTTATTTTTCTCTTCTGCAACGAGTTCAAGAACTAATTTCCATGTAACATTTTTAAAAATAGCAGAGATAGCAGAGTACGCAGAATCAAGCCTGAGTCCAGTTTCAATTTAGGAATAATATTTATTAATGTCAGATCTATCTTCCTGAAAGACATTAAAAAGGACTGTTAAAATATTATATACACGTCACACACCTCCATAGTCAAAGAGGGGTGGGTTGCCCACACAGCTTACTTGACACATACATACATAGATTATAAATAAATGGCGTATATATGACGTCATACTGAAACAAAACTGCTACCGTACGCACAAGAATAATCACAAACAATAAGTTCTACTTTACGGAACGACCGATAATCGATAACAAACATATTGCCTTTATCGAAAAATGCATTGATTTTTTTAGAGCTATAGTTTGCTGTTTATATTTTTATTCATTATAATTTACACATTCAATCATACATTTATGCAGAATTTATTTAATATTATGATGTCGGATCAGCTCAATAATAAGTTTATTCACCTTTTATTTAATGTTGTGTTTTCGGATTTCCTCAAAAATACATTTGTTCTGCATTTATTTCATATTGTAATGCATTTTATATTGATTGTGATCTTTACAATTAAAATTTAACTCTAAGTAGATTACTAACTAAGGAAATATTTCAAAATCATCAGCAATATAGAAATAACTAATGAAAGTAATTCTAATATTGATTATAATGCAAAACAATCCAAAAATCCCCACTTAAATTTTTCATAATAACACAAAAACACTAACATTAACAAGGGTAACGGATCAACGAGGAAAAATTTACTCTTATGCGAAAATCGGAGTTATTCAAACATTTTTGTATTAATTAGTATATTTTTAGATTAAAACTATCTGCAGGGTTATTAAAGATCCAAAAGTTTAGCTGGGTAAGGACAGGATTTAAGTAATAGCGGTGTCTTCCTTCTGTCTAGAGGGCGTCTCTGCTTACTTGCTTTGCTTAACCGCATCTGCATTTCTGACACATTTTGTGAAGTGACATTGTTGGAAATCGTTAACAAGTCAAAGAGGTGTGGTGTGGAAGTTTGAAGAGGTGGATGTCAGCTCAGATGTCATCCTTGTCATTTGACTACGTTTCAAAATTGCGAAGTGCATACCAAAATAATCCTTCAGTTGCTTTAAAAAAGATATAAAAATAACTAAACTAAACAAACAAACGAGCATTGTACGCATGCTTTGAGTGCCATTCGCGTGTGCTAATTCTCTTTTTGAACTGTTCCACAAATTTGTTACTGCCGATTTTGCCAGTTTGTCGATTTCGTGAAGTGTTCGAGATTTGCAGGATAACTTCTGAGTTTGCCTTTCGGAGAAGTTGAAAATGGCCTTTTTGAATCGCGCAGAGCCATTCTATTACACTTAGAGACCACTTATATGATTATAGCTGTCAGCGTTCAAAAGTTTAGGGAGTGAGAACTGACTTTAGTGGACATGATGCGTTTGCTTTGTGTGTCATGAACAAAAAATAAAAGCACAAACAAAATATTATTAAACAGTGCCAAACATGCAGGTCATTATTATGTGTCTTTTGGATTCATGTTGTTGCATGATAACTGGAAATTTATCAACTCGTTTTATTATTATTTAAAAAATCTGTTTGACTTTTTATTTTTATATCATTTATAGGTTATAAACATTTCTTAAGAAATTTCGTTCATCCAGGTTTGGTAAATTCGGATAAAAATGAGAGATAGAAAGTCATTAGATAATTATTAATTTCTGATTCGCCGCTTAGCTGTAGTTATCAGTTGTGAACTCTACATTCTTGAATAGTATCCGTATTTTACCTAATTTATACGTCATTCCATTTATACACAGTGCTCGATTTCAAGCTCATATTAAATATATTTTGAAAAGCAATGAGGAACAACTCGAAATGTTCTTTCGACTTGAATTGAGTTTTCCCAGAACGACAATAAATTCCCCCAGTCTAATTACCGTCATAGGATGTGATTAACATATGTCTTATATATGTAATTGCATTAAATCCTTCAAATCTCCTCAAAGAATCAACGCCAAATTCTACGAATAAGTCCAAAATAAATTTTTGAAATAATTGTAAGAAAACGTCCTCTGCTTTAATATGGTGTGGGAGCCAGGGAAAGTAGAGCGTCTACGCACATGTTAAATAGAAAACATAGGGTATTCTGCTACTAATAATTCTTACGTAAATTAATAACGAGATGCTAATCTGGAAAATTCAAATTAAATTAAGGTATGTAGCGTAATGATGTCAAAAGAATAAAATTGCGATATTTTAAAAAAGCATTTCATCCTTCATCGGTATTTCACAATGTTTGCTTACTAAAAAATCGCAAAAATTCTTATGAAGTTTCTAGTACAATTTTTACCATATTACAATACGATGGCTCAAAATCGGTACTTTAGAGCAATAGAAAATATGAATATTTTTATTGAGTTTTTATTAAAATACATTTTTAGTAAGGCATTAAATCGTTAATTTACGAAAGCTTACTGGAAAGTATTTCCTGCATTTCTCAGTTTCCCAGTTACTTAGTAGTGTATATAAATCCTTTGCAATAAAATTACATTGCTTTGATTCAGAAGAGCAACATATCCCCCACAATTTAATTGCCGATAAATGCCGCTTTGATAAATATATACTTGAGATGAAGCACCATTTCTTGAAAAACTACTTTGAAGTTGGACATTCAAGATTTCTTCTCCAAGGTCTTTCATAAATGACTTTTAAATGATCATAAATGCATAAAAAGTTTCTTTCAATCGCAGGATGATAATTCCTAAAGCATGTTAAGGCAAACAGCAATACCCTTGTGAAATTGCAAAACTTCCTTAATTAGTTTAATCGTTAATTTACGAAAGCTTACTGGAAAGTATTACCTGTCTTTCCCAGTTACTTAGTAGTGTATATAAATCTTTTGCAATAAAATAACATTGCTTTGATTCAGAAGATTAACATATCCCCCTCAATTCATGTACCGATAGATGCCGTTTTGATAAATATATACTTGAAATGAAGCACCATTTCTTGAAAAACTACTTTGAAGTTGGACATTCAAGACTTCTTCTCCAAGGTCTTTCATAAATGACTTTTAAATGATCATAAATGCATAAAAAGTTTCTTTCAATCGCATGATGATAATTCCTAATGCATGTTAAAACAAAAAGCAATACCCTTGCGAAATTGTACAACTTCCTTAATTAGTTTAATGGAGGAAATGGACGCTGTAATTGCAAGAAACTGCTCCAGAAAGAAAGAAAGACATGAGTATTCTCCTTTCTTCTTAACCGTATTCTTTCTCTTAAAGAAGTCACTTTTGAAATGTTATTAAACATTATTTCGTTTTTATTTTCTCGTATATAGAGTATAGAAGGAGAAATCATTGTAAGCGTAAAAAATTTAGACATCGAGGTTTTGACAAATCTCCAAGTCTTCAGAACTTGAAGATTTATACAAACAGTTCCCAAAAAAAATTAAGAGAAATATCTTTCTGTCTGACACCACGACATATAAAAGCCACAGATGAGCTAGACGAAAGGAATTTGGTATGTGATCTTTACCCCAAATTAGTGATATCTGTTGACTTTTGAACGAAATATGTAAACGAAAAGTCTGACTATGTATCCATCCATGTGCGTGTGAACGTGATAACTTGCTACATAAATGAAATTTTGTTTATTGTTCTGTCACCAGAATTGCATGACTATATGAAACATTTCACCAAATCCAGTTAGTGGACGACTGTCTTCTTATATGTCTACTCGTTTTTGTTTGAACGCGTTAACTCAAAAATGTAACAAATTGGGGAATTGAATCTCAGTATGTCATCGCTTAACAACAACTCCACCTATCTCAATATTTTGAAATTTCAAAGCGGAAGAAAATTTTTAAATTTTCGCAACCAATAATAAGTATTTCTGAGTCTTTATTCACAACTAGTAGGACCATGCGTCTCATATTCACATCAGACGTTAAAAATGTTCAGAAATATAAGTTACTTATTGCGAAAAATTGAATTTCTCTTCCTCTTTGAAATTTAAAAAAATTGAAATATTTGGAGTTGCTTGTTAAGCGATTAAGTTATCTTTAGATCAAAATTACAGATTTGAGCTACATTTTGGCTTTGTACAAAAGCACATGATAACTCAAAAACGTTGCGAGCTCGATAGCTGAAATTTGCAGGCGGTCTTGAAATCAAATTAGAATATCGGTTTTTAACTTTTGGGCCCATTTATTCAACGTCAAAAAAAACCAAGGTGCGGCACTATACAGCAAAGCTGCAGAAGAAAATGTGTCATTCAGTTGAATTATAGGAGAAAGTCGAGGAATGCTCCTAGTGGTTGTGTTTCATGTAAACAAACCGTTCTCCATATCCTATAAAAGTATCCGAAATTATCGTTTTATTGCAGGTGTTTATTTGATGTATTCCGGAGAAAAAATCGAAATCTAGTATCCGAAGGAAATGATTTTTACGCTTTCTTAAAATTCAAACTATTATATTCTGAATGAAATCAGCTTGATCGTCGTGTTGAGTTTGCTCCTATTCCGACATTTTTTAAAAAATTATATTTATTTAGTAAATATGTTTTTTAGTAAATATGTTATTTAGTAAATATGTTTTAAAAATATGTTTTTTTATGTCTCCCCAATAACCTTTAGGCAAATTAAAGCGTTTAACGTTTATACTGCATGGTGTAGCAATGGAGGTAAGTTACCGCAATGATCAGAACTCCATACAGGGTGATTCAGAATTCACGGGACAAATTTTAAGGTATGGCCCCACTACAAAAAGCAATTTTTGTATAAGAACTTATGGACGGAAGTGATGCATTGAGGCACTCTCACACAAAAAAGCATGTTATACCTCGAAAGAAACCATAAGTTAACTTTGAAACAAAATGGCCAAGAAAGAAATTTAAAAGAGATTCGCACCTGTAGATCAGCGTAGCATGATAATGACTTAGGCTTCATTAGTATATTTTTATTATATTTCTAAAATTTCCTCATAATTATATAGTTGGAACAACTTGCACATATAAAATGTATTTAATAACTTCGCAATGCCAGTTGTTTAAATCCAGTAACTAAAGAATGAAAAGTATTATTGCAAAATATGGTTTAAAATATTTTTGAAAATAATATTTTAAAAATAAAATTTATATCACTGAAAAACTGATTATTTGAATTTTAAAGTGGTTTAAAAATGAGTTTTGTGGAATAACATGCTCCGAATTTATTGGGGGGAAATCCTAAAATATCAACTAATTTTTAATTGAAAATCTAATTAAAACTAAAATTATTAAAAATCTAATCGAATAGGTCCAACGGTCTGCCCTGTAGAGCATTGTAAACTATTTTTGCATCATGCATGACGCATCAGTCATGTGGGAATTTACAGATAATGCGCCAGTTTGTAAAAATTATCATGCTAAAATAATGTTTATTTATTTCACAATGATAAGCTGTAAGAACTGAAGCTGAATATAGCAAAAAGAAGAATGTGTGCATTGAGGAAAAAAGTTGCCTTCAGAATTATATTACGATTTTAGACCTCAATAGTTAAACGCACAAGTGATTCAGCCCCTGGATCACTTCTCAATATATGTCTGAATAGTTAATTATTCTCGTATGCCTAACACCACAGCAGATCCCCGAACTCGGAGACTAGACGACTTATGTCTGAATAGTTAATTATTCTCGTATGCCTAACACCACAGCAGACCCCCGAACTCGGAGACTAGACGGCTTATGTCTGAATAGTTAATTATTTTCGTATGCCTAACATCACAGCAGACCCCGAACTTAGAGCCTAGACGGCTCCCTGTCGGTTGGATGCGAAACTTTATTGAAAAGCAAAAGAAAAAAACATCAAGAGATACAAAAGAAACACATAAAAAAGGGGAACTTAATTATACGTAAGCAGAGAAGGATATAATGATACATAGAGAGTTGCAATCCGAATATAATATAAAATGTATGCAAGAGGAGTTATCAGATGAGTGCAATGAAAGGGCAGAGTGTTACCTCGAGTTACATTAGTGCTTCCAGTTTTAGCTCTCTCACATGATTCGGGAAGACTACCATCCATTAGTGGTAAGGCTTTGTAGCCGGAGGGTTCCAGTTCGAAACCCGATTCCACTGAAGATCATCCGTGTATGGGGCCTGTTGCACGCTAAATCATACGTAGTTGCCAAACCTCCCCCTTTGGTGTGGCGTGGAGATTTGGAGAAGGGGTGCTAGCTCAGGTGTCACCCTCGTCATCTGACCGTGGTTCAAAATTACGAGGTTCCTTCCAAAATAGCCCTCGTGTTGCTTCAAAACGGGACGTTAATAAAACTCAACCCACATGATTCGGGCTGTTAGTGTTGTTCGATATAACGTTAAAGAAAAATAGGTAATGCATTACAACCAGAGTTACATTAAGGATTACAGTCGTGACCCTACCACAGTGTGATTCTCGTATAACTGATGTTAGTGAACTCCGTTGTTTTCAGTACTTCTGAGTATTTCAAATTACATAGTGTCGATTAATTACCTGCTTTTCTCCTTAGGTACATTTCTGATGGCAACTGTTTTGCACTGGACTGTTGGACTGTGTTATACTGTGATTGATCTAACTGGCAAACCAGCATTTATTTTAAAATATAAAATTCAAGATGCCTCTACTCACCCGGTAAAGTACTCTCGATAAAATATGCTTGAACTTGCATTTTTATTTATATTTTCACTTTTCATATCAATTATCAAGTAATCGGTTTGATGATATTTATCTTCCGATTTATGGATGGAATAGTACAGGATGGTTGAAATTACAAAAACACTAAAATGAATCTAACAGCAATGAATTTATTATAGTTTTTTTATAAACACTTTCATTGGTTCATCAAAATATAAAATTATATTTGTTTTAATTATTTCATACTTTTTAGTCTTTAATTTATAATTCAGTATACATATTATGTAATCTTGATATCAATTATTTCTGAAATTCAAAAATAAGTATTTTCATGTGTATAGAATCAAATTTGAATTAAACTAATCGATTGAATGATAAATGAATTCTGAAAATACTAGAACAGAATATTGTCATTGAAAGCACGCAAGTGGAAAGTGGAAGAAGCCCCTTTCTCAATGAACGAACGGATATTTTTACTTTCTCTTATGCGAAGTATACAATGAGAGAGTATTGTAATCGTCAAAAAATTTGAACTCGAGATTTCGTTGAATCTCCACGTATTAGACCTCCCTGAGTCCGAAAGACACTATTTTGGAATTATGTCTGTCTGTGAGCACGATAACTCAATAAGCAGTTTGAGTTAAATGAAAAAAAATTGGTATGCTGTCTTTACACCAAATTTGTAGACTTCTGTCAAATGTCGGTCGAAATCCATCCATGTGAAGTCTATCTGTCCGTGTGTATGAGAACACGAGAACCCACAACTCCAGTAGCACAAAGATATTGTACAATATTGCTCGATATTGAAAAACAATATTCGCAATATTGTATAATATCATATAATATTGTACAATATTGTATAATATCATATAATATTATATAATATTGTACAATATCATATAATATTATATAATATTGAAAAACAATGTACAATATCGTGCAGCATGTTGTGCTACCTGGGAAAAGCAAAGTTCTCGAAGTATAGAAATTGCTACAAAGTTTTATCTTCAGAATTGCCGGTTCATATAAAAGTTTGGACCAAATCCGTCAAAAGGTTGACTGTCTGCCGGTCTGTATATTTGCATGAATGTGAACATGATAACTCCAAAACACAATGATTTGGTAAATGAAATTCGTTATCTGGTCTTTATATCCTAATCGTAAATCTCTATCAATTTTTTTGTTTTGATCGGCCGGAAAAAAGGAGTTCAAAATGCATATTCGTTTTACTTCATCATACTATGACTCACAAAACACGACATATTGTGTAGTGGCTCTGAATTGTTCTTTTATTCCCGCTTGTATTGTTGCCCTTTTGTCTTGCCTTCAGTTTACGAGGTAAGCATAAATATATTACCACCAAATTAATCAATTTTGAAATATTTATGCTAAGATATTTTGTCATCTCCGATTAGAGCTTCAATCCCTTAAAAATTGTAGAATCCGCAAAAAACATTAATAAGCACTTTGACCGCATAATGTGGTTTTAAGAACCAAATAAATCATGAATTAATTAATTTATTATTATTATTAATTTTTTTGAGACAGTACCTGATATGCCAGCATTTGACCCTGAAAAGAAGGATGGAAACAAATCCTGGATGTTTCAATTTCTTTTCTCAAATCATATGGAAGTGTCTGGATTTGTTAATTAATTATATATATATAATCAAATTAATTTTAGCTAATAAGCTAAATGAATCTCTATCCTCAAATCGGTCTCAATCCCATTTATATTTTAACATACAATTACTACATAAACATGACTCTTGACTGGGTTAAAGAAAATTAATTTAGGTATAAATAAAACACATGTTAATAAATATTGTAACAGATGTAATTATCCGCCAGATGGCTCTACCTCCCTCCTTCTACGCAGATGACTCTGACAGAGTGTGAGTAGTATGGCACGCGCGCGCGGGAAGAGGTCCTGTAGTGTAATACCGACAAAAAGTTTCTTTTCTTTTCATTGTCAAATGTAAATAATCTTTTAGTCTTCATTAAATTAATCATTAACGTTTAAGGAGCCCTACTTTATTTTCGATCCAGCCATAACTTTATCCGCCTTAATCCATAACTTTATCCACCATATCCATAAATAACTTGATCCGTCAGATGGCGCCCAAATTGGGCTGATAATTACATCTGTTGCAATATTCAAAATAAGGCTAAAAGCTGAAAATGTTTAAATTTCTTTTTCTGAGATTATTGAAATTTAATTTCCAATTATTTTATAAATTCTTATATAAAATTTTATTTACAATGCTCTAAATGGGAATATTTTAATTCTAATAACTACGGGAACTAATTCTGAATGGGGAATGCACAGAATATGGATACTTTTTATCTGACAGTTGTTTTCTTATTTTAATTTAGATGCTATCTTTCTCTTCGCATTTTATTTTTATTATCTTTATGTTTAGGGACTTTTTATCTTTATATTTTGGAGATTACAGGTGATAAATTTTCCTATCTCTATTTTAATTCTTATACAAAATGTTATTTACAATTATCTGAATAGAAATACTAGAATAATGCTAATCACTAGATAGGAATGCTCTGAATGGGGAATGTACTAATTATGGATAATTCTATTCTGAAGGTGATTTCTTTTCAAAATAAGTTATCTGAAATACCCAGAAAGCTTTATTTGAGTACTAAGCATCCGTCATATAGGTTATAGTTTAATTATCATGCTCAAACGACGAAACGTTACCTTGAAGTGAGCATTTAAATATACTTCCTCGTCAAATGTAACAGTCATAAAAATAAAAGGAAATAAACCATGCTTGTTTCTCAACGTATCGCTCATTTCTTTTTAAAAATGAAACTTGTTTCTAAAATTTGCATTTTTTTCACAGGTATCCCTGACCGATGTCTTGAAGGTCGTTAAGCAGGTGCTTATTAACCAAATGATTAGCTTTCTTCTTCTCTTCGTGGGATACTACATTATGCTTCTGAGAGGTTACGATTCTGGGAAAACTCTTCCCACACTTCGCAGAACTCTGTTTGAGCTAACAGTTTGCGTGCTTACGAATGAAATTTGGTTTTACTGTTCACACAGGTTAGTGCAACATTGGTACTAGTTCGACAAATAAGAAATAATGAAATTTCAAGTTGCGAATTTTAAAACGTACCAAGTGTCCTTTTACTAAGGAATAATAAAAAATAAAAAGGTTTCTGGAAATATGCTTTATATTAGTGCAATCATTGATACTAGTTTGACAAATAAGAAACAATGCAATTTCAAGTTGCGAATTTTAAAACGTACCAAATGTCCTTTTACTAAAGAATAATAAAAATAAAAAAGTTTTTGGATACGTGCTTTATATTAGTGCAATCATTGGTACTAGTTTGACAATTAAGAAAAAATACAATTTCAAGTTGCGAATTTTAAAACGGATCAAGTGTACTTTTACTAAAAAATAATAAAAATAAAAAAGTTTTTGGAAACATACTTTATATTAGTCCATTTTTGTATTAAAAATTTGGAACAACAAGCAAATAAAAAACAAAGCATTAAAAGCGTGAGGAAGTGACAAAAGTACTTTAAGTACATTGCAAATTTTATTCAATTTTTTTCACAAATTGTTATGAATATGTTTAGAAGTTTTTTATATAATTATTTATTTTATTAATTTAATTATTTATTTTTTCATCATTCGTATTCAGCATGGCTTACTTTCCTTGCAGTAATGTTTTCAGCACCTCGTTATTTTACGATTTTGTTTTGTCCTCCCTATTTATACTTTTTAGTGCAATAATAAAAGTGTGCATTTAAAATCTTCTTATTTTCACTATTTTCAAGTTTTTAGTCTTTAATATATTACATATTTGATTATTATAAAAATTATTGAACCTTGATATTGCGAAATAACGCTTTTCTTATGGAATCAAAATTAAATTAAAATTAAGCAAATAATCGAGAATTATGAAAATTCTATAATATTGTATTGTCATCGGGAACACACAGCTGTTAAAATTTTCAGAATTTTATAGTGTAGGGCATAGGGAAGAGCTTAAAATACTGAAAAAAAATTATACTGTAGAAAGATGATGAGGTTATGTGAAATAATAGAACGCAAAAACGGAAACAATGCAGACAACCTATACTGACATAACAAATAGGATTCTTGGTTGCTTAATTGGCGCAAGAATAAACTTTTCACCATACTACGCCACTTTTATAGTCATGTTAGTATTTGTGCATAATTTAATAAACCAAATTTTTAGAAACATTGAAATGCCGAAATATTCAAGAAAATTGTGAAGTAATGTAAAAACACAAAGGCATGTTGAAAGTACAAAATAAAATCTTTCGGCATTTAGGTTTAGATTTCCTTTTGGACTCAAAGAAAAAAGAAATACGTGTCTTAAAACGTGTCTTAGATACACTTGCATATTTTCTCTCCATTGATACATACACAAATATATCATTATTATTTGGCTTTCATGAATTAACGGCTGTTTATCTTTTGTACAGCATCATTCTTGACTAAAAGATGAAATCCCAACACCTATTATCAATCGTATATTCTATTCAAAAGTTTTCACAACAAAGAGAGTAGCATATTAACTTGAGGAGAGTTTTGGTTCGAATATATTTGAGACTCGTCTTACAATGGTAATAACTAACAGTTCTGCGAACATTATACTTAGCATCCAAATACATAAATAAACAAAAGTTATAAAATATAAATAAATAAATCTAAGATCGACTCTTCATCACCATCATTTAAAAGCTTTAGCCCTTTTTGTTTGCTAATGAGAATTATTTACACAAGCTCTGATTTTATCAGCTTTCAGAATTACAATTAAATCTCTGCTTTTACCATTATTAACAAAATTACAACTACATGTTTCGCCATTACCAAATTGAGATATTCAAATGTTTTAATGTCGGCAAACTCGCCAGACATTGAAACCAATAAAACTGCCAACCTCTGGAAAAGTAATAAAAAATAAAAATCCTTACACATATAACATTTTTAATGATTTCGAGAGACATTCATGCCAAATTCGAAGAAACTCGAACAATGCGTTTGGTCGTGAATACGCAACAAAATAATTTACAGACAAACAGATGAAATGTCGAACGATAGTATTGAAACAGAATCTCGCTTTTCTCAGTCAAAAAGAAATAATCAAGTGAAAGGCATACCATAATAATCTCAGAAAGTGAAAACGGCTTTACCCAAATTTGTAGCCATTAAGAAAATGACAAATATTACAGTACCAGTAATACTTGCGAAAGTTGACCCTCCCTAAAAGAATTACTTATTAATAATGCCAATTCGTGCCAAGGAAATATCCAAATTAATAAATAAAAAGATAGAAATTTTGGGAAACTTTGAGGAATTCAGGAAGAAAATACTTTAATGAAAGCCAATTCATCTAGTAAAGAAACATTAAATATAAATAGCACAGCACGCGAGGATAATTCAAATAGCATGTGACGCAGTTCAAACATCGCGCATCATATGATTAAACCATTTTGCCTGTTACCAAAGTATGTTGAGTATTTAAATGTTTCGTTTGAGTTTTCAGTGCATGTCACCCTTTTCATCTCTGGATTCAGGGGTGCGTCATAGTGTAAAGTAAAGTGGATGTCACCTATAGTAGGTTTGACAGAAGTAAGAATATTTCTTTTAACTTAATTTTGAAATAAATAATGTGTCTTGACTCCAAGTGAGAATGCTACCATTGAAATCATATCCAACGATACCTTATTCATAGCTGTAGCTCTTTATATTAGTTGAGGGAAAGGAATGTTGACAACAAAATTAACATATAGGAATATAGTGGAAAGTCTTTTATTCATTTGTATTTGACGCACAAGGGCGCGAATTAAATTGATCAGAATGTATATGTATAGTATTTGTAAATGAGGTCCTATCTGCTCCTACGTTATTCGCAAATAAAGTTTCAGTTAGTTTTTCAGTAGGTTCAATACCTGCAAGTAATACTATCCTTATTTTTTTTAATAATTTCACTTTTGTATTCGTACGGAAAAAAATTCTTCTTGCTTGCTGTGTAGTGCTTATTTTCTTTAATTCTCCTGTTAAAAATCAGTTTGTCAGGGAAAAAATTATGATTTTTAAGATAGAAAAAAAATGGAGAAAGTTTTTTAGACTACAGTTGCCGCGTTAACACTCATAGCTTATGTGTTGACATTAAATTCCATTTATTTGTCGAGCTAAAATGCCAAAAAATTTATATCTGAAATGAAATGCCAGAATTTTGTTTAATTAGAAATTCATATGCGCTTTTTTAAAAGAATAAGTTTAACAGTAGCACCAAATTGACAAGCCACCACTGTAATTTCCTTATGTTTTAAATCTGAATTTTACTGTAATTTCCAGATTACTGCACCATCCTTCCTTCTACAAGCACATCCACAAGGTTCATCACGAGTGGATTGCTCCGATATCCATCAGTGCACTGTACTGCCATCCGGTGGAGTACGTTTTCTGCATTTTGGTATCAGCATTTATTGGCCCTCTATTACTTGGAAGTCACACAGCTACATTCTGGTTGTGGATTTCTCTCGTGATGATATCAACGCTAATAGCACACTCGGGGTACAGTTACCCGTTCCCTGCATCACCGACAGCCCATGACATTCACCATTCTAAGTAAGTTTTAAGGTATTGAATATCGCAGATTCGATACTGGGTGTCCTAAAATCATTGGCCTCCGTTAATTAAACTTGTCCAACACTCCAATTTGTTAAAATTATTAAAAATAAGCTGAATTGTGCTGACTTAGTCAAGATCGAAAATGAACATCAACTGCTCACAATAACCAGTCCTGCAAAATGCTAATATATTTCTCGGAGATCTTATTCATAAGATTTTTATAAATAACACTGAAGATCAGTGGCGGCTATTATTTGCATATGGATGGATTTCTACGCTGTGACATTTATGTTTATACACGAATTGTTTGCACTTTTATTTGTGATTGTACTCTCAACATATTTGGATAAACTTATATTTTGATCTTAAACTTATCTTTTGATTTTAAATCCATCTTTTCATCTCAAACTTATCTTTTGATTTTGAACTTTTCTTTTGATCTTAAACTTATCTTTGAAATTTATTTACATTTTTTGCAATTACTTTGATATCTATTTACAATTTTTACAATTACTTTGATATTTATTTTAATGCTGAAATTTTGCTCATTTGTCTATTTCGTCTTAGGAGAACATTTTACCCAGTCGAAAAGATTAAACACTGGAACCGTAAAAAAATTTGAATTATCGTTCGTAAAAATTTGAATTATCGTTCGTAAAAATTTGAATTTAGCGCTTCCGAGGGACAGTTTCGAAATTTTGTGTATCAGTCTGATAAAATTTGATAATGCATCGAACTTTCTAAACTTCTTTGCCACACAAACATGCGGGAGTTTTATCCGCTACAGCAGATTAAACTTGCATGAGGGCCATATATACGAATGATCTATGGTGAAATCGGGGCTCAACCCTATTATCCACTAGCACAGAGGTAGACTCTTATCACCAGGTTACCACTGCTCGAAAATTTTCATTTCATAAAAATCCAGTTTCGTAACTGTGTATGTTGTTTTCTATTGTTTTTCTCTATAGCAATAAAGAATTGCGGATAAAAATGAAAAAATTAGAGCAAAATAGACAACATAACCGTGGTATTTTTTTTTTATCAATAATTGGTTTTTCTGATTTTGCATATAATAGGATAATATATTATCAATTGATAGATTAATATCGATAGACATGTACGAATAGATTTATAGAAAACTGAGGAATCATTTATTATCATGCAAACATTATGATTTTGAAAGAGCTACAACGAATGAAATTTTGGATTATTCTAAATTGTACGAATTTAAAATTGTATAAATACTAAATTATATTAAAGCGCATCAATCGCATCTGCTTTCATGTACTGATCCATAAAGATCTCAGAGATAAGCTATATTAACCATGGTTAAGTTATTTTTTTTACTTTGATGTTATTATTTAATTCGCTTTATCCCGACAACATCTTCGGATGGGCCTAGCGTCGTTGCTGTAAATTGAGAAGAACGAAATATAACTGCTTTCAAAAAATAAATTAAAAAATAAATAAATAAAATAATTAAAATGGAACTGTAACTTCTCTTGGCTTTCCTGTAAAATTTTAAAATTGTTATTTATGATAGTTTACATCTGACGTACAGATATAGTATGTATATTACTAAAATTTAACAAAATAAAATTTTTGTAATGTTCATTGCTAGAAAATTTTTAAGGACTTAGAATTTCAAAGAGTTGATGTTTTCGATTTTGACGGTATAATACGTATTTTATAAATATTGTTATTTAGAGACTCACGAAAGAATGACAGTTAAAAAAATTTGATAGTTTTATAAAATATGTACTTACCGATTGACACTTTTAAAACAAATGTTACTTGTATTTAGTTAAACTTGTATATTAATGCAATTTATTTCGATCTCTTTTCAGGTTTAACGCAAATTTTGGATTCTGGGGCATAATGGACCGAATAGTTGGTACAGATTATAAATCCAAAAGCAAAATGGCGGACTGATACCATTTTAAAGTACCAAATTCGGATGAGCAAGTCTATGAAAATTCGCGTAGGAAAGAAATCAGTTTTGACATGAAAATGTTATTGTTTGCGAGGAATAATGATACTCTGAAACAGAGAACAGCGAGATGCATTCTCGCATCAGCAATATTGCCAGGTGCAATAAGTTCGCAAGAATTGGACATTTAATGTAAATATGCTTACGACTCTGGTGTCACTAAACAAAAATAAATTTCAAACTTTTCGATATATTGTTATTTTATTTCTGTTTGCTCCAATGACAACCAATTTTTTTAGTCAATTTTTCATTCTGTGAGGTTCTCATGCAATACTTCTGACGGGAATGAGTCACTATTTCATCGTTAAAATCTTATTTGAGGATATTGTGCATTATGCTCAATTTACTTTTTATCTTTGTCTGTCGAATGAAAAATAAATATTAGGATTTTCATTATATTATCATTTATTATTCTCCGTATGGCAATGTCTTGTGTTATTCAATTTTTTATTTTGTGGATTACTGTGCTGCTTTTTTTGTTTTGTTTGTTTTTTACATCATTATTTCTTTTTATTTTTATTACAAGATGTGTGTTAAGATAAAAGTGATCAAAAACTGTCCTCAGGACAATTTCAAATCTGTAAGAAGTGATTTCTTCATAAAATGCGTAACTGCGAAAAACATTTATTTTAACCTAATTCATTAAAAACTGAAAACGTCGGGGAAAGAAACTTATTCGGTAGTGAACTACAAACCTTCCCGTTCCCGTTCACCGTCGTATAGCCTATTTCTTCCTTGTCTCGTCAGGAGGACACGAATACCTTGTAACGACCTTGACCGCACACCATAGTAATTTAAGAATTAATGAAAATTAATGTAAATATAAGACAGACCGCATTACCTTGAGTTTTACGTTTGAAGAAGAGGGAAGGATCATTTACATCAAGCCAGTGCTGTTTCGCCAGTAAGACTCCGCATGCGCAGAAAGATAAAACCGCTTTCCGGACAAGGGCTAATACTTCTTCCAACCAGGGGACACAGTCGAATCTTCTTTTCTTTCTGCGCATGCTTGATCTTATTTTCAATATAATACTGGCTTACGGTAAACGCTTCTGGACATGTCAAAGTGAATAGCAGATGGTATAAATTTCGTAAGCATAGGCTAACTATTATATTTTTGGTTGAAATTCAAACACAACGGGGAGGAGCGTTGAAGGGTCGTGGGTGGTGGTCAAAGATTAGTATAAAATTCTAAAAACTGCCTACCGACGACCCTCTTTCATAACACTAGCACAGAGTTTGAGGAAGTGAAAAAAAAAATTTAAGACGTCAGAATACAAAGAAGATATAATTTTTACTAATGTTCGGAAGCTCAAAATTATATTAATGAAAAACAGAATTAAAACGAATCTTTTAATTTTCAATTTGAACTGGGGCCTGGATAAGGAGTCTGGACCACCTTCTTATCAACATTGGATCTAAACAGTGTAATTAATGAATTTCTTTCATTGACGGAATGTCGACAGTTTTTTTCGAATACTTCAGATTCTCTTTGTTTCAACCAAATACCTCCCTCGCCACATTCACTGACATAAATCCGGACATTTTGAAAATCCAGACAATAGTCCGGACGTGAACTTGAAATCCGGACGTATGGTTACTACACGGTAACATCTTAACAATTTTATTATTTTTAATATTTGGAATTAGATTTTAATTGTATTTTATATAAGCTAATACTCCATGACTATCCCACACAAAACATTTTTAATTTTTTTATAAAGTATTTGTAACATTTAATTTTTTAACATTTTTTTAAAATCTCTAAGCCTTTTTTATATGTGCATATTTTTTACAAAATTTTTCTTCCAAGTACCTCATAATATGCTTCATAAAACTGTGTATAGATTTCTTTGTACTACTAATATTTATTTTTTATTTTTTTTATTGTTAAATACACAAAAAATTCTCAAAATGCATTAATTTTGAAATTGAAATTTTTTTAAACATATTACTACACATCTTAGAACCAATTCCATACACAGTTCCACTAAACTTGTATAACAGAACATTCATAAAAATTTCAAACCCCTCTTTCAATTATTAAAAAAGCCTTAGGGTTTCGAGAAGTATTGTATGAATAAAAATGCAATATGGAGAAATATAAATTTAAAGTATTCATTCCCCTTCAATAACATAATATAATATCCAAAGAATAGCTTGTAACTTTCACAAACTATTAATTAACTTATTTTAAACTGCTTACCATATATATCAATATCAATGAAAAGAATTATGTAGAATTGTGAAAAGTTTGGTTTCACTTTTAACTTCAGTTGCTGTTTTTGAAAATTAAATTAAAAACTAAAACTCTTAAAAACTAAATGCATATATTACTTTGATGAACATCCAATTTAAAAATACCCTGCTTTCAAGTTACACCCTCCTTCTAACGAATTAATTTCGCTCTGCATTTATGAGTTAGTTTTAGTTTCTTCTGCACCAAATTGTACATTATTCTCCTTCTCTTTCTGCGCTTACACTTTCCTACACGCTCCTACACTTTCTTATAATCCTTACATATTGCCAACGTTCTTGCTATCTTGTTAACCTGCATTCTATTTTCATTTTGAAGAAGTTCAAACGTTTCACAAACTGCAACGATCTGAAAAGTGGGCGTAGCAACATTGTTTACTTCTTGTTAAGCATCAAAAATTGTTCATTAACTTAGTAAAAATTTCAGATACAGCTATAGAATTTTACAGGCATATTTAGAATAATGCAAGCTATCGTATGAGCCAATATATAAATATGGATATTTCGATGATTTTTGAATACCGTGTAGCCTTTGGAACATCAAGTATCCCTGGAAGGAGCGGGAAGACTGGAGTAAACCCCTGCCTAGACTTCAAAGAGGGAACAACATTTCGCGAACTTATAGTGAGATGTGCGACCTTATAAAAAATGCCACACAGTGGCTTAATCCTCAATAATTAAAGTGTGAAAGAAAGGTGATTTTAGGTGCACATCTTCAGAATTTAAATTATCAAAATTTGGTAGCTTTATGTTCAATGGTCGGTTATGATCGTTTCGCCAATAGATGTTGAAAAGAATGAAATAGAGGGCGCTGCTGTGCAGCGTAAGGAAGTAAAAAGAAGTGTGTTTTATGTATCGAATACATTGAGCGACGGCGAACGATAAGCACAAAAGAGCGAATCCTAGGTGGCGCTGATCACGCACGCATGCTACGAAAAAGCAGGCATGCACATTCTGTGCTTCTCAGCACATGAGCATTCGTCTGGAAGCGGCTTAAGAGGGGGGGAAAATGTCCCTGGTGATGAAAAACAGATGGCCTCTGAACCCCACTACTGGATTCTGGGGTGGAAAAGATTTTTAGTTAGACTGCGTTCTGCGTAGAAGGGGTCGCCAGCCCTAACAATATTGGTAAGAACCGAGATTTCATCTCGGTTGAAAGTAATGTTGTTGTTTATTAAAGTTTGTTATTGCTGCCAAAGTTTGCGTAATAATTGAAAATTTTAAACCACTGAACCACCCATTGAACAAAGCACAATATTAGACAAACAGACTATCATCTTTATTTGTATCAGAGATTATTTTATTAATTATTTATTGGTCAATTATTAGACTTGCATTTTAATAATTATGGAACATGTAAAAGCTATTTAAATTTCATTTATATTTTACTAATCTTTATATATAAAACTCAACGGATGTGTGTTTGTTCCAGCATCACTTCCGAACGGCTAAACGGGTCGGCTAACGGATTTTGATGAAACTTGGTACATATGTTCCTCCTTCACCCACTTCAAGTATAGGAGGGGTAAATAAGCCCTAACACAGTCCCTCAGGGTAGGGTGTGGCAAAGTCTCCAAAATGCATGTAACAAATAGGTCGATTGACTCGCTTGGCGATTTTGATGAAATTTGGTACCAGATTTGGCGTCAAGAAAATATCGCTAAAGTTCGATTTATCGTTACAAACAGTATTGTTATACACAGGTTTCACTATATTATCTTTGTTTATTTGAATTTTATTTTACGCAGAATGGCAACAAAATGATAGTTGTTAAAATATTATTGAACGAAGAAAATAGGTGAATGAAGTAAGAATTTTATGAAGATGAATATTTGGTCGACTGTCCTACTAATTTAAATACCATTGCTACGAAGACCGACAAGACAAAGATACCTAAATTAGGCGTGAATTTTTTGATTTATTATCCGTCCTAAAGTGATATTAATCTTTATTTTAAGACAACTGATATTTTTCGTACTATCAAAATGTCAATGTTTCAATTATATCCTCATAGAATAGCGTACAATTAACCGATTTCGGAAATGAATAATATGCATAGATTCGAAAAATTTCGAAAGCTCATAACTTAAGATTTAAAAATGTATTATTTTGCACTTAAATATACAGAGTTTTCGCATTATTTTCAAAAGAAGTTTTTTTATAAAAAAAAATTAGGTACGCATGTTGTAAAATTGTTTTCATTGTTAAGATAATAAATTTTATATTAAAATATATCTGTAAGCATTATGCATTTACGAAAACTTTTTTTACTTATTTCTGTGCTATTTTTTTTTACTTATTTTTACGATACTTTTCTTAATGAAAAATATCATTTGACTCATGCTTCTGTTTGACATTTACTATGTAATTAGATTACTCCTTCTTTACTATAGTTAACCCTTTAATAGCGGCTGATTATTATAAACCACATATATAACAAAGTAATCGCAGTTTTTTTTTAAATTTTCCTTTTCCTCTCCATCACAAGGTTTTGATAAGAAAATGGCCGGGCAACGCCTGGTAGTCTGCTAGTAAATGAATAAATTATGAGTGCATGTACTTGAATATTTACAGTATGAAAAAAGATTTAAGGAAATTGGATGAACATTTCAGAGAAATGCAGCTTGAAAAAAAATCATCTTAAACATCCATTAAATATTTAAAAATTTTCCTAAATGGAAGAATGTCACGTGTAGATATTATACCAATAGAAACCGAAATTACGTAATCAACTTTGAAAACAATCATGGATTCGTTTTCTCATTGTTTAGACTTTTGTATTTTAGCAATGAAATAGTTATAGCAAGTTGATATCATCTATAATCTCCACGTTCCTGCGCCAACCTCCTTCCTACAAGCACACCCACAAGGTTCACCATAAATGGACTGCTCCGATATCCATCAGTGCACTGTACTGTCATACGGTGGAGTACGTTTTCTTCGATTTGGCTTCAGTATTTGTTGGCTCTCTGCTACTAGGAAGTCACACAGTTAAAGTTTGGTTGTGGTTTTCTTTGATACTGATATCAACGCTAACAGCATACTCTTGGCACAATTTCCCGACTGTGCACCGCCAATCGCATTCACCATTCCATGTAAGTTTCAAAGTAATGAACATTACAAATATATATTTGCAAAAAGAACTTCAAAAAGACCTTGACTTCGGTTCACGTAAAAATATTTAACTGGAATTACACCTTATTAAGCAGAATCTTGCTGCCATATTCAAGATATTTGTTATGTCATCATCGAAAATAAACACAATCTGGTACACAGTAACCATTCCTATAAAGTCTTGTTCAGACACCATATTCCTGAAAATTTTATAAATATAAACTGTAGATTAGACGTAGATCTTTTCTGCATTGTACAATTTATGTTCATGATCAATCTGATTAAATTTTAATTTGTAAATAATCTCTCAACACGTCTGATAGATATATCTCTGAAACTTTTTCTGTATATAATGCTAAACTTTTACGTATTATCAACTCAGTGTTGGGGAGCATTGTGCACAATTGAATTTTTGTATTTCTAAAAACATTAATCCTCTGCAATTTTTTAATCGATTTCATAAAATTATGCACATTTTTCACCCAACTTCGTGATTCAGCATTTGTATCTAGGAAAAATATCGTTGGAATTTAAACCGATGACAATTTATTTCGGATGCCATGTATGAAAAGTAAAACATTTATTTTAAATCCATGTCGATTCACCTTTATCGTATATATTGTTATTTAGAGACTCTTGAAAGAAATAAAAATAAAAAAAGTTTGATAACTTTTGAAAATAAGCGCTTTTTATTAACTGGTCAATTTTAAAACACAAATATTTCCTTCACTCTTTCTCTCGCTCTTGGTCATTATGTCTTGTAAAGAATTCATCTGGTCTCGTGCTGCCATCTATTGTTAAATAAGATAGTTACTTTATATTTAGCTTATGAATTCTTGATTACTATCACATATATAATTTTTTTAAATTAAAGCTAATAATTTTCTTTCTCTGTCAATATTTTTTTGTCTGAGATTGATAAAATTATATTTTTATGAACTAATCAATTTTAAAATACAAATATTTCTGTTTACTCTTTCTCTCGCTCTATGTCATTAAGTCTTCTAAAGATTACATTTGGTCTCGTGCTGCCATCTATTGTTCAAAACTTACTTTACTTTACTTTAGTTACCCTATGTTTAGCTTACGAATTCAGGATTATAGTTATTTTCATAGAAGTTCTTAGTAATATTTCAAAGAAGTGATTAATTAAATTACAATTCTAAAATTTTTCATTATCATCAGAGAACTTAAAAAGGAGATTTATTGAATCTAAAATTATTCTCAACTGGTTCTTCAATGCAGAAATTAATCCTGCTAAACGTAAACAAGCATGGTCCTTGTATACTGTTCAGCGATATAACGAATCAGCTAAATTTAAGAAATCATTTACGCTTTGATTGGTAAATGAACGCCGAACACCTTAATAAAAATAGTTTCTCGAGATGAAAATGAACGTACCGTTTTCTCTCTAGTCAAAAACCAGAAACAAAATGTGTATAATTCTTTTTTTCAAGGTAGGTTCCATAGCAATTGTTCTCATGACACGACCTCGAGATTTGAAACAGCGGGGGTTATGTTATAGGGAAGGTGAAAGTAGTTATACAGAAAAATAACTCAAACAATGCAAATTATCGTCTCATCATAACGAATAACTTGATATTTAAAGTTTCTCGAAAGATGCAATGTCATATAAGTAAGGGGGTGAAAATCCTTTTTCAACCCCGAACTTCGACTGCTTTTGAACCTAAGTATGAGACAATTCGTTGGATGACTTTCATCAGTTGCCTTCTCTTCTATCCTCTTTCATTTTCAAATGTCCTACCCTTATGAAATTAGATGAAAAATATTTGAAAGAATAATTTTCTTTTCCTTAATATTTCCGAACGACAGGATTCTTCGATCCCTATTTGCCGACATGAATTTTTTTAGAAGATTTGCAATAATTTAATTAATTGGCCATAAATATTATCTGCTAGATTACAAAACTTTCTATTGCAAACGAGAAAGGCAGGTAAAATGGCATGGTACTAGATTTATAATAACGCTTTAATTTATCTTTATGTTAACTATTTAACTAACTTTTTACTAGTCGGAGATTTTTCTACTGAAGAGTGAAATGAAATAAATTATGCAGAATAAATTGTGAAAAAAGTAATTAGATACTTTTTTCAGATATTTACGATCTTATCCATCACAGGAAGCATAAATACAGCATGAGTTTTAATTTACCTACAATTTTGAACTGGAATAAATTTTCAAAGCCTCGTTAGATGTCACTACAAATGGATGCAAAAGAAAATTGTTTAACACCATTTCCAATTTGTTACAAAATACTTTCCAAACCCTGATATTCAAAAGAAGATCGTATTTTCATTGCGAAAAATTTGTATTTATGTAATGAAAATACAACACTATTGCTACAAAAGTGCTCTTTCAACGCTCAAAAGCTATACCCAAGCTATAAAGAGTGCGTCTGAATGGCGAGTTATCTCCTATAAATACCGAAAATTTTATCCTGATACATTGTATTGGCCCACATTCATGATAACATTAAATATTAATTCATGTGATTTCTATTTTGTGGGTCATATGTCGATTTGGTTTACAAGAAGAAGCCGAATGATGTCAGGATTGATTCAATATCAAGTATTAAAAAAGTACTCGAATCAGTAACAGACTACTTTTTAACAAGGTTGCGAGTGTTCTCATTTTAAAAACATTATCCATTAAATTACTCTTGTTTGTTCTTTTCAATAAAAAATGTTGTCCGCAATGACTCAAAAGTTAATTTAATTCAAAGTTGTAGGTTAATTAAAACTCACACTGCATTTCTAGAAACATAATAGTTTGAATAATCATTTTAAAAACTAACATCACCCATAAATACGTTTAAAGAAAAGACAGGGAAAATAAAAGATGAGGCTTTTTACCGCATTATTTTCAAAGAATGGCTCGTTTGCGTTTATTGAAAACCTGGGAAGTGATCTTCGCACTGGTTCTGGTATATTTACTTAATATAGTACGTTTTATGTTCAGCTTTGTACTGTAGTGAAGAGAAACTCGCATGGATTTTGGACGTCTTTACGTTTACAAATTGGGATGAAAGTCAGATGTAGGTCTTTGGTTTTGATTGCAAGACCACATATCAAATTTCATTCATCTTGCTTGCTGTGTTGTTTAGTTATCTTGATGACATATCTATCGATAAACACAGAACTTTGATAGATTTAGTTCAAAATTTGAAAAAGATCTGCAATTTTTTGCGTCAATATCACCAACTATATTTCACCCATCTAGCTTGTTACGTTAATTATAAATCAAGGCACATAGGGAAAAAGGAGAAACGGGCAAACAGCAAACATTTCTAAGACTATTTTTCACAAATTGATACAGATCTTCGTTTCAAATTAAAAATCGGATGACAAATTTCATCTATAAAGATCATTGCGTTTTTGAGTTATTTTGTTCACAGGCACTCTATCGGACAGAAAAACAGACTTCAAGACTTTTACAAGCCCTAAAATTGTTATAAATCTAAATTTTTGATGTAAAGACCAGACTCGAAGTTTCATCCATCTGACTTGTTGCGTTTAAGAATCGTCGTATTCAAAGACCGACACATAGACATCATTGCAAAAATGATTTTTGTCTTCGGACTCGTGGTAGGAAATAAGACGTGTTGATTTCTAAAAATACCCCAGTCGTATGTTTTGACTATTAAAATACCATCTCTTTGCATTCTTTGTATATGGAAAAATTTATATTGGAAAAGCAAACTGCTGTTCTGTATGCGTTATTTTAATAGTTTTTTTTCTATCAAAACGGTTGGTTTTCGCTTTTGGAAAGTATCTGAAACATGCACCACCAATAAAAAATGAGATTACAAAAATACAGTGTTTGAGGTTGTTTCTTACACTCTTAATAATATAATTATTCTTATTAATATGATTGTAAATTGTTAAACAGAGGAAGAATCAACTTTTGAATAAAAAAATAACTGTAATTAATAAAATTTGTATATTAATACAATTTATCTCCGTCTTTTATCAGGTTTTACATAACCTTTGGATTCTGGGGCATAATGTACAGATTATAAGTCCAACTGCAAGAAGGAAAATTGATATCAACTGACTGCTTGAAACAAATTATAAATCGTCGCTTAACAAGCAAGACCACCTATCTCAATATTTTGAAATTTCAAAGAGGAAGGAAATACTCAATTTTTCGTCACCAATAACGAATATACCTGAATTTTTTTCACATCTGATATGAACATAAGACCGAAAGTTGTAACTAGATGTGAAAAAAAGTTCAGAAATATTCGTTATTGCTTGAAAAAAATTGAGTATTGTTTTACTCCTGGAAATTTCAAAACAATGGAATAGGTGGTGTTGCTTGCAAATCAGCTGCAAAAAGGAAAATTAATCATTTTGATTTTATCATTGCTCAAAACAGTATTATTATTTTAAACCATCAAACTGAATAAACAGGTTCTGTCTATAAAACCTGACACAAGAAAAAGCCAAAGGATTGCGAATGCATTTTTGTTTGTAAGTAATATGAGGAAAAGAACACTGAAATGAATCCTGAGCATGCGTAAGACGGAATGAATTCGGTCTTCTTTTATATTGAAACAAGCATCCACGTCCAAAAAAGCAACAAGAATTGGAATATTCCTTGATGACATTTTAATAGCAATGAGTTGTACTGACCATAAAAACATTGAGATGGATTCTCATCTTCAGCATGACGGAATTATTCCAATCTTTTTTTATGTTCACCCTAACATTACTGTCACGTACGAAAAAGCAACAAGAATTTGAACTATTTATTTTAATAGCTCTTTTGACTGAACAAAAATAAATGTAAAACCTTTCACTCTATTTTTATTTTAGTGGGGTTTTATTCTACATTTATTGAGGTTTTCACGCTACATCGGTGTCCAAAAGTAATGCACAATTTCTAAGATGCTTAAAAATTGGAGTTAACCCTTTTCAAGTTCACTACATGTTTCGTTCTGAAAATTTCTAAATTTATTTCAAAAATGAGTATTAGACATGTAGCTGATCATAAATTTGTAAAGGAAAGAAATTTAGCATTTTTTTTTTATTTTCAAGAAATTTGTGGTTTCATAGTGAAACCAATGAACGGTAACGGGCTATTTTTCCTACGAATAAGTTATCACCGAAATTCAATTTAAACTATGTATTTAATTTATAAGTATACTTGAGTATTCAGGATATTCAACCTTCCTAAAATTCAATATTACTTTCGAAGATTCAATTTTAAAAAATATCAATTTGTGCAAGAACCCTCATCATTTTGTTTCTCTTAGAGATCAAAAGCGATTTAGCTCTTGCAATGCCGATATCTTTGTGAATACTAACGGTATTGAATGGAATTTTTATATGGCTGGCTCTTAAATTATGCAAGAAAAATTACGCGACGTTTCGCCCATGCGCAGTAAACAAATGCTCTGTGAAACCAGTGAATGCGAAAGGGTTAATATGGATACTATGGCTCGCAATCAATTGCTGAGAATCGAGGAACATATTAACGTCGGAACTCACATTTTAGAGTAAATATTCGGTCACGAGGGCAATTAGGGGGTGACCAGAAAGTGACGAAGATAAAGAGATGAAACTTCCATCAATGATTATGTTTGATGTGGATAATATTTGTATGCATTTTCGTAAATATAGTACGAATATTCGGGAAGACATAAAGGTTTCCTTAATAAATCCCAAACTTTTCCGCATGTTTTTTGCATATATCTTGCAGAATTTTAAACCAAATTGTATGAAACCTTCAGAATACGTGACAATATGTTAAAGAACGAATGTATTAAAATTTGACTTAAATACCTTGAACATCAGAGAAAATATGAGTATTTGTAGTAAATATTTTTTACTGCGCACGTGCGAAATCTAACGTAATTTTTCTTTCAAAACTTAAGAGCCAGATGTATAAGGCAACTTATATAAAAATTCCAGTTCTGTGCCTTTAGTATTCAGAGAGTTATCGGCATTGCAAGAGCTGAATTGATTTTGTTCTCTAAGAGGATCAAAATGATGAGTGTTCTTGCAGAAATTTTTATGTTTTAAATTTCAATCTTCGAACAGTAATATTGAATTTTATGACGGCTGAATATCTTGAATGCTCATATATAGTTCTAAATTAAATAAATAATTTAAATTTCATTTCAATGTCAACTATTCTTTTCTTCTTTTAGTCTTAATATTTACAGAAACAATGCCATATGCCTAAACACATGATTAAGATAATAAAAGTGATATTACTTTAAAGTTCCAAAGAAAAAAATATTCTTTATTTGGATATTTAAAGTGTTAAAATTTTCGCAAAACTTCGCGTAGCGTTAAAATTTTTATCATAATTTTAACACTCGGCATCTGTAAAATAGGATAAAATAATAATTTTGTTTGAATTTCATTGCAATTATAAAACAACATTATTAAGAATTTTATTTCAACTTTTACTAAATTAAAAATTCGGGCCTTCTTTTATATCTCAAATGCTATATAATTTTATAATGTATCATCATAATGCAGAAGCTTTAGTTCATTCTCTAGACTGTATAATCAGCAACATATGTGTCAAATTTTATGCAGATGTTTAAGAAAGCATTTTAGTTAGTGCACTAGAAAAAGGAAAATTATGAAAAAATCCCATTTGTAGCTGTCGCCACTCTATTGTTTCTAGTTTCTCATGTATCCAATAAGATAGCCTAAGTAAAAGTTTTTCAAACGTTCTTGAAGATAACATTTTATCATAACTAAGTGTAAAAGGCAACTTTTATCACATAAAAAAGTATCAATTTTATCTTTCAGTTTAAGAACTTCGCATACAAATGTTGCATACATAACAGGACAAAGGATAAAGATGTAAAAATATGTACTTTCTTCCTTGATAAGAGTAAACAATTTTTCTTTTTTATTTTCAAGATATGCTGAATCAAAATTTCATTATCTAAATTTCAAGATACGAGATCTCATATTTGAATGAATTTTGCATAAGATAAAATTCGAGGAGTTATTCAGTGAAATCGCTTCTGAACTCTCCATATTTTTCAAAAAGTGCGTTCAAAATTCTATCAACAAAGGAAGAACAATTTGCTCATTTAAAGTAAGATTATGTTTATTTCTTTGTGATTATTTTTTTTTTATTTTAGTTCATCTGTTAAGAATATTTATTGTATATGCTTTAAAGAACTATTCGTTTGCAGCAGGTTAAGTAATTAAGCTTTAATTTTTTCCATGTATCAAAGTAAACAAGAATAAGGGGAGCATTTTCTATAATCTCCTCAGTTTACATTTACGTTTGGCGGAGATAACAGCTCTTGCATCGTAAGTTCCAAATAAATCCACAAAAATTTGTAGAATTCGTAAATATAAGTAGGTTGCCACAGAAATGGGGTCCGTTAACAAATTATATATTTTCGACGATGAATATTTTGATCAAACACACAAATGTACGCATTGTTATCAATTTTTTAAAAAATTATGTTAATATTTTAAGTACTTTTAATAATAAATAATACAATTACTTATAAAAATCAATTATAATATTATATAATTAATCACATATTTATAATAGAAAGATTAAATATTTATAAATATATTTGATCTTGCCTAAATTATTTATAAATATATTTTTAAATATATTATTTATAAATATATTTTTAAAACATGTCTGATTAGGCAAAACATGAATTCATTTTTAATTCTCAAATTTTAAAAAAAATTTACTAACTCATTTTAATTACCATTTTTTGCAGGAAAAAATTATATTTTGAAATATAGCAAACCATTGAACAATTTATTTTTTTAAACCGTTTTAGAATTAAATGAATTATTAACTTAAATAATATGTATTTAATAATAAAGTTTTAAAAATTTATTTAAAACTAATTTTTTTTCAATTAATACTTTAATTAAAATGCGTACACTCGTTAAAAATCTTTCTTTAAAAAAAAATGCAATGAGTGAATTACCTTTTAAGTAATTTAATTATTAAAAGTATTAATATTAAATTATTAATAAAGGCAAACAAAAATTGAATTAAATTAATAGTTTAATTTAATTAATTATTTAATTAATGAGCAAAATATTAAATCATTATTAAAGGCGTAAGTGATGGCAATTCGAGGTCAACTGTGAGAATACGCCACACAAATGTATTATGCTTGGCCCAGAATACCCAAATGACTCTCGTCCCATTATACCCAAACAAACAACAACACTCAACCGCAGATTGCATCCTTTTAAAGAAATCTGTTAATATTCAAAGCAAAGAGGACCTTAAATTAATATGAGAGATTCGCCAAATTCGGATCAACTGGACATTTTTTAATGTACAGAGATGGAGAAGTAATTTTAATGAAAAACAAGAAGTAATATTAGCTTGTAGTTTATTTATCTTCAACACAATGTAATTATTTTTTATGAAAAACATTTTAAAGTAGAAAAAGAAAAAGCTTAAAATTTTTTTGTCGATGCTTCAATAAAGGAACTTGATTGACCAGATTGGGCCACCAATTTCTTCAAGCACAGTTAAAGCAAAAATATGCTTTGATACACTTTACTTACTAAAATACGCTTTTCAAATTCACTAGCACACAAAACATGAACCCAAGTGCAGCATTTTATGCACTATATCAGTTCTTCTTCTTACGCTTCTACAGCAATGATAGAAACGTTACGTACCCATAGTTTTTGCTCCTTTCGTTGTAACATTTGATGGTTTTAGTGTCCTTTCGTTTATTTCCTTTTGGCTAGTTCGACTTCCAATTTATGAGGACTTCTATTGGTAATAACTGCCTTGTTGAGCTGTTTAAAATAATAATTCTATTGACTTGAAAAGTCCAGTTGAGGCAACTGTTTGTGATCTAATACAAATAAATTTTGAACAACAACAAAAAATATTCCCCCTTATAATTTAAACTCTTTAATAAAATTATTACATTAAATCGTAGCCGAAAAATTCCTATCTGAGGATATATTAACATATTTTCCTACTTGCTTTAAAAGAGAATAAGGGCTTTTGTCTTTGATCAAAAACAGAAGATACCTTAATTTAACCACTTGTTCTCTAACTGCAACCACGCAGCGCTTTCCCTTAAAAATTATTTTATACACCCTATATATGTAGTTACAGCATAATTTGAATTTCTTACAGCTCCAATATTTAATCGAATTAAAGTTATGAAACTGACTAATCTAGGTGCAAGTCCAAATTCGGAAACTGTTCTCTATCTGCGGTAGCAAACATCGTGACAATCAACACGGTTCCTTGAGGAACTCTGTCGGCCTGAATACAAGAAATGGATTTAATTAACTCGAATCGGACCAATATAAGAAAGAAATTAAAATTGCTGGATAAATTAGACATTTATCCCATCAATCAAAGTAAAATAAATATAATTTCGGCTGTTTCATTGAATTTTAAAATTATTTTTTGTACGTTTCGTAATCCTACTCAATTCAATAATTAAATTTTTTTTAGCTTTGACCCTCTAGTTTTTGACAGTATGTTGCTTGAAACCATCGGAGAAAAAATTATAAAGATATATATTCAGTTCATAATGATTTAACTAAAATCCAAAATCAAATTTCACGACAATTAAAAATTTCATTATATTCGAAACAAAATGAATTTTTTAAATTTCTTTGCCTTAACAAATTTTCTTTAACAAAGCGAAAAGCAAAAATGAATATCGTAATAATTTTTTAAAAATTTCTCTAAATTGCAGTAAAATTATCTGAAATATCTCAATATAGTGAAATCTCTCACCAGCGGCCACTCTCCATTTCCAGAAAACTGGCCGTTCTGAAGAGGTTTCGTGTTTGAAAGTTCAAAATGCATATTTACATAATCCATATATTGCTATTTCTGATAAACCAACTTCTAAAAATTATCTACCGAAAAAAGCAGTTATTCGAAAACTTCTAATATTTTTTTAAAAGATGCAGTTTGTGTTTGCTTAGAACATTCAGCTTTATCGGGGTTAACTTTTTTGAATTCCGGTTTCCTTTTTAATTTGGAAACTAAATACCCAGTTGTTGAGGAAAGGGCAATTATATATTTTGTAGCCTAAAGTAAGCTGAGTTGAAAGTTTGGATTGCTGATGATCGCTCCCTACATCAGCAGATTCCTTGTCAGAGTCCCAAGCAGCACTTGAAAGGCACAAATGAACTCTTTAATGTCGAGGCCGAAGGTCACTTTTCTCGTCATATTAGGGAATGAATGATTAATATCGATCGGATTTTCTAGTGTTTGTTTCCAGCGCAAGAATTTTTCGTTCTTTATTTCCAGTGGACTAGCGACCAGGGGACGTCACACTTAGGGGCGCCTCTGAATCAAAATATTATTGAGTTTATATTTTTTGAAGCAAAATAAGATGAGAGAGTTTGAAAATAACATTGTCCCGGGCATAATTTACGCTTTCTAGGACACTGATAACGAATGGGATAACATATTATATTATTTTCTGGGCGACACTTATTCTCGCTACGCAAGTGGTCATGGTCACAGAACTTTAATGCGTTTACGTTACTTTTTAAGGTTGCGAAGGGTGAACAAATACCATCTTGAGGTCTCCATTTAGACAAGCTAAGCCACTGATGACGATTGGGAGGTGCCAAAAGATCATAGTATGACCTGGGTGCCACTTACCTTCTCTACGCCACTGTTTATTTCCTGAGTGTGAAAGAAGAAGAGACGAAAAAAATGTATATGTCTGAGTGACAGTTTCTAGATGTTATTTAAACATTATGTCTAAGGACCAATAATTCCGTGGGAGAGGTAGTCGTTTAGAGACGTTTCAGTGTATATCCAAAACTAATTATTACATTTTTTTATATGTTCTGTGATAAAAATCCAAGAAAAAAGAAACATATAGAGTCAGACGGGTAATAAGTCACAAGGAGTAATTGTGAACAGTGACTACAGTGCGCTTTGGTGAAGCCTTAGCGAACTGAAAAACATGTGTTATTGTTAAAACATTCTAGAGGAAGACGAGCACTTTTCTGATTTTTGGAATGTTATCTGGTAACATTTGTTAACTTTAGTTGTAACTGTGTTCAGAAAGAGTAAAATCAAAATTTTTCTTAGGTTTCATTGTTGGTTCTCTTCGGCACGCAGGGTAAGTTGCTGATTTATATATTTCTTGAATCTGTAGGATATAACGGTTACGAGAAAATTCAAATTTCGTTGAATTTTCTCCTGAGGAAAAGGTTAGTGCTCTCAGTTACCCCTGACAATTTTCATCACGGAGTAATTGGGAAAGGCGTTTAGTGTATCAAAAACCTATGTTTTTATATACATTTGGAATAATTTATTGTAAGATAGGAACTAATTTCAAATCCAAGAGAGCGGTAACGTTTTGTTCCGTCAATAATGTTTATTTTCAAATCAAATGAAGAGCTGACATTTTTAAGAATCTGCCATTTGATCTACATACATATCCCTTTTTACGTATAAAAGTTCCTTGTTAATAATGATTTGAAGCCGTTTGATGTCAAGAATCGAAGGAAACAAGGAAACTGATGGTGAGGAAGAAGAAAACGAGATGCTGATGGAGGAATCTGAACATGGGGATTTTAATTTTTTTTCAACAAGAAATGGAGACTGCGTAGATAGAGTAAGTAACTTATCTCGAATCACACATGGTTGATTTTTCAACAAATATATATATTTTGCTCGATAGCTTGCCAGAATTAAAACATTTTATTCGTATATTTGAAGGATTCATAGAGTTGTCAGAGATAATCTAGATTCGACAGGTTTCAGGAATTTCAGTTTGCTAAATCAATTTTTTTTGGTAATGAATAACTAGTTCGCGATTTCCGACAGTCAGATAAAAGTTATACTCCCTGATGCTGTCATCGAAATAGTTGGTAGGAAAGAAGTGTTTATTTTTTCAGATAGTGTAAATGTTAAAGGAAAATTAGTTGAATAGTGATTGAACGTTCTGTTTGCCAAAGTCTACTTCCTACTACTAAATTAAACTATTAATTTTTATATGTATTCCTAAGTCTTAAATGCCTCTTCTCGTGTGCCATAGTATTCTGTCACTTCTTTTCTTATAAATGTTCATTTTCAAACTTTTCTGATAGAGTAATTTTGTTTCCTCTATATTTTTGGATATAAAATGAAGATTATATTAGAAATTATTCCAAATTGAAGGTAGTAAATTGCTATGATAATTTGTATGCAATATTCACTGAAATAGAAGATATTTTTGCTGAAAAACTGTATAGGAAGAGGGTAGCTGGAAACAACAATGTAAATACATTCTGAGGCACTTAAATATATTGTCTTGAAATTAATTGGTTGTGGTGATCAGAACTCTAAGAACGTGCTTCCAATTGCCCCATAGTCTCTGAGTTAATGAGTAGCATACCGGATAAATAAGAACGTTCTTGTAAATGAAGCTGATTAATTAATAAATTCATTTGGAAAAGAAGCATTGCTTAATTAACCTTCCATGAATGACTGTGTATTCAAAAACTATACATATCTTCTCCGTCTGATCATTTTGAATTGAACTACGGCTACCAAATTCGTTTCCAGTTGATCCCCCAACTGACTTTATATTTAAATTTGCGTACTCGGAATGAAAATCATTGCATCAAATGTGCTTTAATTATCGCTGCGTGTCATTCGATAATTTTTAAAAATTTAGATTTTTAAAATACTCTAATTTCTGTTCATATTGGTTGGCAAGTTAAGTAAAGTATTGAACTAAAATTATAATTAAAACTCTTTAAAAATTAGACATTGACCACTATTTTGTATGGCAAAAATAATTAATTGATCGCATATTGAAGCAAGATTCACTAGTGTATCACTCTCTTTAGTACACCGTTTCGGAATTGTCCTTTGAAAGACATACAAATGAGGTATCACTGCATTTATTTTTTGTTCTTTAGCCAGGAATAAGCCAGTAATGGCGGACAAAGTATCTGAATATGGCACCACATTTCCTGCAAGAAACAGTCTTCAATCTCCAACCAGAGTCAAGTTCTCTTTCAAAACTTTCCTCGGTATTTCAATGTCCATTTTGATTACAACGGTTATCTTCAGGCCTACTTTAGTATGGTGAGTTATGATAATTGTTCTGTTTTACTCAATAGTTAGTTTGTTGAGATTAACGTCCCGTTTTGAAACAACACAAGCACAAGGGCTAATTTAGGAAGGACCTCCTAATTTTTAACCGCAGTCAGATGACGAGGACGACACCTGAGTTGTCAATCTCCCCTCTAAACTTCCGCATCGCACTAACTGGAGGACGTTTGGCGCCCAACGTTTGATTTAGCGTGAAGCAGAATTAATTATCGTTGCATCTAATCAAATAAAGAGAGGAGGAGAAGAGGAATTAAGCAAGCTAAACAAAATAAATTCTTTGGCTTAATAGTATAATTTCGTCCTAATCAGAGGCCGCGGTGGCCTAGTGGTAAGGTCACGACTTTGGGGCCTGAGGGCTCCAGGTTTGAAACCCGATTCCACTGAAGATCCTTTGAGTATTGGGCATGTTTCACGTTAAATCATACCTAGGAGCCAAACTTCCTCCTGTTAGTGTGGGGCGGAAGTTCGGAAAGGGAGTGCCAACTCAGGCGTCGCCCTCGTAATCTTGCCGCGTTTCAAAATTACAAGTTCCGTCCCAAATCATAACAAATGTTCCTTCAAAACGGGGCATTAATATAACTAAACTATCTTCTTCTATTTAAAGAAAGGGTAGTTTGTGTATAGGCACTGAAACACCTCAAACTTTTTCCGGTGACACTCATCACTAATTTATCCAATTAAAGATGATTATAATATTTCAATTTATCAACAATCTAACACAATTTCATTCTTAAAGCTTTCAATTCTTTAGGAGAAAGGCAAAGAAAAAAAGGGGAGGCTGAAAATTGAATTCCTCAACCGTTTCTTTTCCTCCCTTTTTAGGGAAAAAAACTTTTGGAGGGACTGCATTTTCCCTCAGTATTGATTTCCTACTGCCATTGTAACAAAGCACGGCTTTCAGTTGAATAAGAGACTGTTAAAAAAGAAGGGGTTTAAGATGCCTTTCGGCTACTGGAAAAATTTTCGTGAGCCCAAAATTTGAAAAGAAACAAGAAAATCAGGGATAATTGGTGAATAAAAAAATCTAATTTAAAATGGTCAGTTTTTATATTTATAATTGAATAATACCTTTTTCTAATCTATATGAATTTTTTATGTAAGTTTTAATTCCAAATGTTGCAGAATCTGAAGAAAATTCTTTCTTTCATATTTAAGGTGTGTGTGGGGGGGGAGGGAATATGTGTAACATTAAGGCACAGAACTTCTTAAAGAATATCAATACTTGTAACACCATTTAACCTCTTCAGAGTGTAGATTTCTGTACCATACTATCTGATTACCTCATTCTGTTTTGGAAATTGAACATAGAACACTAGATGTGTTACTGTCATTTTTGTATCGATTGATAACGATTATAACTTGATTATAGGACCCCTTCTCTTCTATCTCTTAATTATAGTAGAGTAGGAGTCATATAATTAGATAATTGGTGTTAGATATTAGGTATTGTAATAACTGTGTATTCCAGCCTTCGAAAATTCACTTTCTTCCACACTAGTTTATTAATTCTACTATTTTCGATTAAATAGGAGATATATGCATATATGTACAATTAGGATTCACTTTCAAGATTACTCATCATTACTAAATCGGAGTTCACCTCAAGAACTCCTACAAATATATGCACACTCTGTGCAGAGACCCAATACTATTGATGGCGTTCACACTGTCAGATGAGTGATCTGCTATGGTTTGATTATAAGTTTATTAGAGCCATGTTTGATAAGAGCTGAAGGAGTCAGAGTTGCAGTTGATTAGAGATGAAATCTTTGTTTATTGCAATGTAAGAGGCCAAAACATTCCATCTTGAATCTATCATCTCTCTTAGAACTATCCAAATAATCGTAATTAAAAGATAATTTTGGTTTCTCCTTGATACAATAGCTAAGACAAATATCGCAATCCAAACTTGCAACTCCTATGACATCATTCAGAAGAAAGCGAAATCACGTGACGCTGAGAGCCAATGAAAAGCGACCCAATCCAAACCATAGTAGGATCCGTAAATATGCCACCTCGTCTCCATCGCAACTGTTTCTCCCACTCTTCGCTTCACTTCTTTTGTGCTGAGGGCCGGAAGAGCTACGTGGAAGTTAGTGGCATGACAGGTGTGAATCACAGGCGATTCACAGCGGCAGCCACAGTGATAATTTTAGATTATGAGTGTAAAAATGCCATATTTCGATGCATGAACTGAGCTCGGCCTACTCTGTTAAGGGGTTAAAAATGCCATAGAGAATCTATGGACGAGTTTTCTGATTTCTTTATTTTGGATTCACAGACCGTTTTTCGGTTTTCCTCCGATTTAAATAGTCGCCAAATGCATTTGGATACTTTGTGAAGCACCAAGTTCGAATCAGTTCTTTCTTTAGTAAACAAAGCGTTACATTCTGTGTTCTTTGAGTTTTTGTAATCATTTTTATTTAAATAGGTGAAAAAAGCTCTTAAAATGGTTAAACTCGAAATGGAACGATTGTAATTAGTTAAATCGTTTGGTTAAAAATTTAACAACCAATGATTATCTAAATCGTATAGTTAAAAATTTAGCAGCCAAACAAGCCTTACAAGTAGCCAAATATAGCGGTAACGAACAATTATGGCTGCCTTTTGACAAAATTAGGTGCTTATTTTAAGTAAACATTTAGAGCTACAGAAACAGGAACATGAAATTTAATATCTTCAAAGTATCCTTGAACCGTAACATTAGAAAACTCTACTTCAAACATTAACATCTTCAAACGGAGTATTGAAATTTTGAAGATTCCCATTGACTTAGCATTACCACTGGAAGTCGGTGGTTATGGCGGAAGTTCTACTTTAATGCAAATACACAGAACAGAAAACTCGTCTATAGACACATGTAATGAGAATGATTGATTCTTTTTTCTGTAATACAAATTCTATACTCCGTTTTTCAGTATTACAAAGAATAAAAATGCAATGTGATGCGTTCGAAAATTCCAGATAATTTACTTTCAATTGCAATGGTTTTAATGGATGAATATGAAGCTCAGCACATTCACTGAGTTGAGAGTAGCCAATGTAAGAAAGTCATCTAAAGACAAATTTGCATGCTTAGAGAAATTTGCAATTCCACCTGTCAGCATTCTTAACAGATCCCAGATAATAATATCCAACAATCTGAAAACATCCAATAAATTAACAGAATTTTACATCTTTATAAATTAATTTCAATTATGAAGCTTTGATGCATGATTGAATTGGTTATACAATAGTTATTGCAGAATTAATGCTTATGGGAGAAGGTATAAAATTAAAAAATTTGGATAGCCTTATATTAAACACAATTTCACTGTGAAATTGTAATTTTCATACTTGGAAGTTCTGCAACACGATTTGAACCACCTTTAATTATTTTTTGTATTGTTTTGAAAGTCAGACGGCCAAGATTTCTTTAATATTCAGATGCAAAATTCTGTAATCTAACATAGATACAACATTCATTATAACTAGCAGTAAATGTGCAAAAATAATATTTTAGCATTTCATTCATTTTCAAATATCCAGATACCCAGGCAATGTAATATATATATATATATAGTAGGTAAAGTGTAGAGCAAACACCTTCAATAAGAAGGCAGTCGTTGATCCAATCAATACTTTATTTCAGTCTCTATTTATCCATTTTAAAAATGATAATGTAGGTTATTTGAACTTAATAGTTTTAATGTCTTTAAGAGTAAATTCCACTCCATGGCCATGAACGAAACTTACGCGCAAAGGTAGTGTTTTGACGGAAAGGAAATACATGGTTAAAAAAAGGGCCGTTACAACATCGCGACAGGTTTTTATACAGAGAAACGGGGAAATCCCCTTACTCTGGAAGCCGGTTGAATTCGGAATTCTTCCAGGTACAGTGGCAGTTAATTTTATACTCGAGATATATAATGGAATTAAGGAAGATTTTAGTAATCACTTCATAGGTAGATGGCACCACTAGATTAAGAATAAGGTTGCATCATAGATTCATTTATTTAATTTATAGTTAATATTTTTATAGTGTTTATTATAGTATTAAAAGTTTAATTTAGAAATAATATTTTCACTTTAAATGCGGAACTGTCTTTAGGATACTACTCAAGTTCTAACAATATTTATAACTATTGAATTGATATGTTATAAGTTACATATTTTTTCGTTTCTAATCTTGAAAGATTTTGTGGATTTATTCCCCTATTTTTTCTTTTTTCCAACAATTAGCTTTCGCAGAGGGTTGGCGCCTCAAAATCTAGAATTAATGCGACATATCAGTTCCCAAAGTTGACAGGCATTTGATTGTTGGAATTCCAATTCTTGGTTGTCTTTTTTCATAGTGTAATAGTCTTTAATCAAACTATCTTTTGTATTTCATTTATATGATTATTAATAAGGAATATATATACATTAGAGTCTCCCTGCAACGAAGTCTCCCTACAGCGAATTTCTCCCTATAACGAAATTTTTAATCGGAATGTTAAATAACATTCAAAATATTCTCCATATAACGAAGTGGTTGTCTCCCTATAACGAACTTTTTCAGACCTTTATCTTTTCGATTTTTGTCATTTTTGAAGAAAGTTGCTAATTTCTGTGCAAACAAATCGCTCACTCGTGCAACCACTCGCATTGTTCATTCAAGCGATAACACATAACAATAGAATGCTATGTGAAGGGGTAATGTAGTTGTGGGGACCTGGGTTTCTATAGAGGGAGCAGCATTTCTATGGTTCAAGATTCCAAGAATCGGGGTGGAGTGGGGGTGGAAACAGCAAATGGATGTGATAATACGCATTTTATGTTTATCCGTACTAGTACATATTATTCTCTAAATTGGTGAATTGTCTTTACTTTTGAGCATTTTATTTATACAATAAAACTTCGTATAATTTTAACAAATTTATAATAAATTTTACTTCATTTTTAATCGAAAGCCATAATTAAATATTTTTGAACTTATCGCACATACTAAAAGGTTTGTTACATTTACTTAAATATCTGCAAAAATCTCTAATCTCCGTATAGCGAATTTTTCAACTGGAACCAAGCGATTTCGTTATAGGGAGATTCCACTGTATATATATTGCATCCAAGATATATGAGTTTTGGCAAGTTCTTTGAAGGGTGGTACGATTTTTAAGTCTTACCCAGAAAATTTAAGTAGAAAACCATGATTAAAAAGAATTTCGTTATTTGAGTATCCCCTCAAAAATCCGCTTCTGAACAAAATATAATAACATAATATTGATGACTTTTCATTCATTCCCTCTTATTTTCAGGAATCTCCAATACCTCTGGAAAGCCTTTAGTGACTTTTTACAGGACATTTGGAACATAATCTACGATTCTGTCGGCCATGATGAATATCTTATGGTTGTTTGGGGTAATTCAACTACAATTTACTTAAAATAAATTAATATTTAACAAATTTTTAAATTTGAATGATCTGCAAAATTTTTTCTGAAACTAAAAACTACCATCTTTTTGAATTAAAGGCGTAAAATTTATTCACTATGAGGGTGTTTTAAAATTTTCGGTGCAAATTTTAAGGGGTATTAGAACAAATATAGAATAACATAAATTATCACACAATGCATTGCGGTAGTTGCTGTATCCTCAACAGTTGATA
>BGPR01012618.1:0-44267 GCA_013235015.1 Araneus ventricosus | reverse complement strand
GACACTTCGTAATAATAAATTATTCAAGTGATAATAGCTATTAAATACCAAATATTCACTTGTAGAAACAAAATTCACTAACTTTTTTAATCCCTTATGTTTCTTTGTTTCCGCCATTAACAACTTTTATTTCGAGTACCCCAAATGGTCTTTCGCGTAACCCAGGGGTACGCGTACTACAGGATGGGAACCTCTGATCTAGCGTATCTTTTTCTCTTACTTAATTGACTGGCAAAGAGCCTCCTGTGAGGTCATCCTTTGCGTTTGTGACCCCATGTTCTTGTAAAAGTGACTTCTTTCTGTACACCTGATCTACCCATAAACTTTATCCTTTGATTTTATAAACACCTTGTATATCTTATCTTTGTATACGTGAAATTAAAAAAAGGCTTCAAAGAGAGGACGTTTTATTCCGACGTGTTTAATGTGTGAGCATTAAAGAGTTACATAGAATATTTGGTGAAAATGGTGCATCGGACCCACGTTTCTTTGACCTGGAAGCGAATGGTGATGTGTTAAGCCGGCCATTCACTTCACAGATAAACTGGATATTTTGGAACGCGAGAAGGAAAAAGCCATAAAAATCTATGGAAATCAGCCAAATGGCTTGAGGTGATTGGAATTCCGTCTGGGCTGAAATCGGAGCGTAAACGCTGGAGTTTAAAGTCTCGCTTCAGAGGAACTCTGAAAAAGGCGAGCGAAAAGAAAATGCCTTGTGTAGATTGAAGCCTCGCTTTGAGGGTAGCATAAATTAAAATATGCTCACTGGGGAAAATCGAAGAGCGATTAACAAGCAGCTGTAGAGAGGGAAAGAAGATCGCACCCCCTACCTTCGTTCAGTGTCAGCGTCGTTTTAAATACAAGTGAATGGCGTATCTGTATTTATAGATTAAAATGCATGAAAAAAAAGGGCTTAGGACAAATGGCATAGCTATACTTCAAGTGAATGGCCGGTTTTAAAAAGACATCTGATGCAATACTTTGATCGACGCATGTAGTAACTAAACCTTCGCTCAAAATAATCTTCTAGTCAAGAAATGAATATCACTATGTTTTCCTGATTCTATTAATTATTTCGCGTTTAAATTTGAATATTTTTACATGTTAAACATTTGTTTACTGCATGAATGGTGCTATCTTATAATGGGTTTGTTATTAACTAGCCTGAAGCATAAATCTTGTAGCCGTACCTTCTCTCTTAAGCCATGATCACGAAATCGTAATAGGTACTTTGACATTTTTTTCAAGCACAATAAAATGATTCATTTAAAGAAAATGAAATTTACTCTCTTTCTTTATTTATCTTTGAATTTTTTTTCTAACCAGGATTAACTTGTGAATTTCGGCGCTGTTCTGCGTAAATCGAAACATATGGTCGATTTAACTGTCTGCAACTTGAAAAGTTTAAACATGTAATCAGCATAAATTTTCTGCTGAATCAAGGAAAACTGTCTCATTTCTATTAGAAAACAGAATGACAGATAAACCTGAATTGTTAAAGAGAATTATTGGCACTTTTTGGGAAAAGAGGCTTTAAATAAAATTCTGCAGTGACTGATGCTCAATTAAAAATTGTTGTGATTCTTTGAAGGTCAAATTTAAATAAACTAAACATTTATTTGGATGTTTCGATGTGTATGTATTTTCTTTTATGTGTTTTTCTTGTTAAGAAGAGAATAACGAAATGGAAAATATGCATGACGATGCAAAGGAATGATAAAGGCGATGACATGCAGATCAAGAAACTTTCATTCAAGGTAACTGAAAGTATCTTCCAATTTTGATGGAGATACTGTTTTGACGCATTATTTGCTAGCAATAGAGTGTTTCTATAAGGAGAAAAAGCTTTGAGATGGATTCTGCGCATGAGTACTAAATTTCTATAATTCTTAACAGAGTCAGTGAGCATTAGGAAAACATTCCGAGAATGCGCTGTTCTCTGTCATCTACTGGGTTGTTAGTCTCTGCCGATTTCTGAAGTAAATTAAAAAGAATTTTTTTGTTCTAACAATGAAATTAATTCAATAATATATGCACTATTTTATTTGATTACGATCCGCCATTTTTTTGGAAAGTTTCATTATACCACTCTCATAGAACGATCCTAGCTTATCTCTAAAAAATTACTCAACGGTCTGTTCACAATCCTCCTGAGAATTGAAATTATTTTCCCTTTAGTGAATTTTGCAAAGAGTGGAACAAATAGTAATTCGATGGTCCCAATCAGAACAATATGGAGGGTGGGGTAAAGAGTCATCTCAACTTGGCTCCAACAACTTCCTCCAGGTGGTCAATGATACTTGTGATCTGGAGTTATCCTGGCGGAAGGTCACTCCTTTACGACTGGCCTATTCTTATCAACGACTTGCTTCGAACTGTCCAGATGGCTACTATATTTAATTGAATTAATTGTTTGGTTAGGCAACAGCAGCTAGTAATAGACAATACCTCATCAATCCTACCAGCAACAGGAAATATTATTCTGGGAATGGATACTGGCCTTTCAGTGGTTGATGGTGGATCATTCGTACAATTCCATGACCGTTTTCGTCCTAGATTATTGTAGACGATCTATTTATCACCGCCCGCTATCATTCGTTTCTAAAATGAATTGTTTTCGTTGTGTTTGAGCAATAAATCTCACGTAGAAATACGGTCCGTTTAAACTTTTTTCTTAATTTGTGGGGTGCCTAAACATCAAGGCAACTACCGAAGCCAAAACGCGCCAAATGCTCATAAATGGTCGAATTCAACACTTCGTGTCGCTCTATTATTTCACTAGGGGTAATACTTTGATTATTTGTGATCAGCGACCTAATTTAGTCGTCACAGCTGAGCGTTGCCGATCTTAAACGAGAAATTCACCCCGTCTGAATTTCACATACCGTTCTTGAACTATTGGGTCACTTACAGCATTGTCTCCGTAAACATCACATATCTTGAAAAGCATTCTTAGCAATGCGATAGTAAAAAAGCATCAAATGCCGAAAATGCAATTTTTCATCCAATATGTTTACACTGACACCAAACAAACACAAGTAAACCAATGGTGATTCCGAATAGACACAAATATTGGCGGAAGCACCACTTTTCAGAAAATATCTCATTTCAAAGTTGATAATAGTAATTCAGCGCCCCCACGGTGATCAGTGCAAGCTGTCGGAAACCGGTGGAAACTTTCTGAACAACCCAATAGCTCCGCCTCTACACGTCCTATCTCGCCTGTATCAAAGGTAATTGACACATGTTAAAATTTTGGTATTTTCAGAATGTAGGCATGGGAAGACTTCGACATATACAAAAATAGGAATCAGTGTTCCTTTTGGCATCAATTATCTTGAGAACTAAAGATTAATTTTTTGTTTCAGTGTTTATCGGAACATGTTTATAAAGAGAAACAAAACATTTTTAAAAGCTTTATTTAACTTGGCTTGTGTATTGTTCTGTGTTCTCAACGAGGGTACATTATTTTAATATTTTCAGTATGCAGTTTTTAGTCAATCGATAAATTTAGTTAAATTTCGATTCGATACCGTGGAGCCACCTGATAGCAAATTTAAAAAATCATTTTCAAGATACCTTGATATTTATAATAATGAATTATAAATTCAAGACCAAAATGTAAAAAGTAAGTAAAGTTCTTCGTTTTAGTTTACTGATAAAAACGTGTTTTAAAATATTTTACCTAATTTATTCATAATGCATACATCGAAAATGCAATCATTCGTATAATCTTAATTTGCTTACACCAAATATATCTTCTGAATCTATATAGTTGTAGAAGATATCAATGCTATTAAATTTCGCAAAAGTAACGAAGAATATACGCATGAAAGGGTGATAATGAAGACAGAAAACGGATTTATTATTGAAAACAAGAAGAAGCAAATGTATCTACAATTGCTTATATACCCATAGAGTCAAAGTATGTGGTGTATTACTATTTAATCGGATAGATAAATCGAAAAATACGGGCTTCAAGAATTGAATTCTAAACTGCATCAGTAAAAAGCCTGAACAGAAGCACCAGCAAAATTATACCAATAGGAGTTGAGAATAATATTAGTTAATTAAACGTCAAGATGCGATTCTAAATTGCAGAGCATTATTTAAAAATGAATCAAAAATAAATATTTAGTTAAAAAAATTAGAAAAACCAGAATTTGATCTTGATCTTGCTTCCAGAATTTTACTACATTAGGATTTTTGTATTGTTTTGTAATTACAATGTTGTCATATTTTGTTAGAATGTTCTTTTTTCGAAGGGGGGCATATACGTCCCGTTAGTCTTATAAAGATTATGACAACATTCTTTAAGCTTGACACACATGTAATGCATTATAAATAATAGCTATGGCTATAAATTACACTTCTTACGTTGTTTCATTGGTATATACACGGCATCCACTCTAATCGTCAAATTTCTAAACCGTTAAAATAAATATGTGCTCCCAATTGGAAAAATGCGTAATGATATAAATAATTATATTTTTGTTGTCAGAGTCAATAAATATATTGCTGAATATATTTATTATGTATTGAAGAAGTCTAAATATTTACACAGTCCCCCAGTACCATTAGTCATAGTTAGTAGCGTATTTTTGACACATTGACATTTCAAACAAAAAAGTCATATTTTCCTGCGATTGATCGAGTTATGAAGCTTTGAATATCACTATTTCAGATTCTTTCAAAGACCTCCTCGAGAAAGATACCCCAATCAGCGCTTGTCTGCGACTAAAACTTACTAACCCAGCCAGTTTTAGCCACAGAATTTTCTTTTTGCTCTGGCTTTTTCAATAAAGTTTCACGCATACCCAACAAACCGACAGGGAGCCGTCCTACCTCTGAGTTCGGGGGTAAGATGTGGTGTTAAGTTTTAGCCGCAGAAGAGTGGAACGTTTTTGTTTAAAATGCCAGAGTGTCAAAAATATTTTATTAAATATGACGAATAGGACCTGTGGACTGTATAAAAATTTAGACTTTAGATTATTTTTTCAGCATTACATTTATTGACTCAAACAACTTAAAGTATAATTTTTTTACGTCATGTGAAGCATTTTACAAATTGGATGTAGGGGAAGTCAGGGCAAGATTTCGAATGGCTTATTTTAAGTTCTTACTACTAGGTACCGCCACCTTCCTGATACTACCAGCCTTCTACACTACTATACACTACAAAATCGCATTGTGAAGCCACTGACGCCCTTTTGTTGTTTGTAATATGGTGTTCGTGTTTTTTGCCTAACGTGCTCTAATTTTTTCTAATTTTCAAGACCCTCAACGTAAGGTCTAGTAGACTAACACCTAAGATATTTGTTTATTCTTTGCTATGCAAGACTTGACTACCTTAGACAATACACTTTTCAAAATTTCTTTTTATCTAATTCTTGTTAATCGCACCGAAAAAACAAAGACTTTTAACTTGCCGACGAGACCAGGTTGGCAGGGGCAAGTTGACGATCTTGTCATCTTGCCCAAAGTATTTTTTAGTGTTTTCTTTTTGAAAAATAGATGATTTTTTTTTAGTTATTTTGCATAATTTTCTTGAGGTACGTGATCCGTTGTCAGACCTACAGAAAATATTGTAATAAGCTTGCCTATAAAACAGATGTCGGTTCAGAAAGACATACAGAAAGTGGTATAAGAACGTTTAAAGCAGCGAAGACAAGAGGTTAGGGTACGTAAAAGGAGTTATAACAAAGGAACTATCTGAAGAAGTCTGATTCCTTTAAAAAGCCCAAACTTCTGACACTCATGACGTCAGTTCAAACTTCCAAAGAAAATATAATACAGTGCCCTGCGTGTGATGAAATATATGTTGATCCTCCATCAGAAGATTAAATAGAGTGTTGTAAATGCCACACATGGTGGCCCGAGGGCTACTCAGACTCTGAATGTGGAGAATTTGTATCTATTTTTTGTAAATGAAAAATACTAGTTTTGTGTTATATTGATTTACTATGAGCTCAAATTTTAACTAAAATTACCCTTTCTTTACATACTAATCAAGGAAAAAGTATTCAACAACGTTTAATTAAAATCAGCATTCTAAATTTTCTAAAAATAAAAATTTATTGAATTTTTGTCATAATTTTCATCTTGCCCCTTGGCCAATGTCATCTTGTCCCTGTATCGGGGCAAGTTGGCACTTTTGCTTTGCTTATTTTAAATGACAAAATAACTTTGATAATATTAAATTAAAAATTTCTCAATTTAAGTACAATACAACAAAATGTCAATCTAATAATATATGCAAAGAAGAAAAATTGGATTAAAAACTGAATTTATTAAAAATGGTTCAAACTTAACATCACCATCTTACTCTGACTTCCCCTACATGCGTATTTCTAATGGTTTAGAATTTAGCTATTGGGTCACTAAGAGTGGACACCCTGCATACTGAATGGTGAGCTATCACTATCAATTAACAGTTTGCTTTCTGACTTTAAAATTGCATCAATGATATGACATCAATGACAATTTCGTCCACATTTTGAAATATGTTCCTGAAATAATAATAAAAAAAAACTACTGAAACCGATTAGACTACTGGGACATATTTCTCGTGTTCTGAAAGACGGATAAGATATGCATGTCCCAGTCCTTTTTATATGCGTGGAACACAGCAGTGGAAATTGCCTAAGTAAAAATATTGCGCAGAAAGCTAAACACTACAAATTGAACAATTTCGCAGTTCATTTTATCCCATATAGCGTAAACACTTTTTAAAAAATTATCTATAAATGATTTTACTTTCAAAAACATTAGGCATTGCTACGAGTTTTGGAAAGAAAAATTGTGGTACTAGATAACATTCCTGTAACTGATAAAGACCCAATCATAATGAAGAAAAATTTAAGAAATTTTGGTAGGTTGGTAATAAACATCTATGATTGGACTTGACTGAGAAGTATGAGATCTAACCGTTTCGAAAGGTTTAAATCTCTCGAAGTAGCTTTGAGTAAACTAGTTGAAGAGACAGTTTGTCAGCCGTAACGTTCTACTAGGATAAGGAAAACAAATTTAGGAAGTGTTTTATAGCCATAATATTCTCCTCAATCAATAGAAAATGCTATATAGGAAGTGATATTCAATATTTCGAAAAGACAAGAAATTAAATATCATAAGCAAAAAGTTTAAAACAAACTATAGCACGAAAAGAATATTTTCAAATAGTTCAAATGCAGTTTCAACTTACATTATTCTCCATGCTTAGGTCTTCAATGCGAGGTTTTACTACTCTTCACCTCCACTGCTATCATCTGAATGTCATATGAACATATCAAAGTAGATGATGCAGTACTAAAACTGTATTTTATCTTTATGGCCCACTTTTGTGTCTGAATGATGTCTATTATTTCGAAAATTTCTGACAAATATATCTTGTGCTTGTCATATTTTTTGTTAAAAATAAAACATCACCGATTATTATGTTATGTTATGCGTACTATTCCTTTTTAAAAAATTATTTTTGGTTTGTCGCTAAAAGAAACGTCTGGTTACAGTCAAAAGACAGAAGAAGATGTGTCATTATCTGTTAAGTAGAAGCATGACCCAATCTATGTCATGAACCAAATGTATTTAAAATGGATAAAGTTATCAGAATTTTCATTTAAACCAAATAACTACTGATGCCATAAAGTGGAAGGAATAGAAACGAAATTCGAAGATGTTTTGCAAACCTTTTCGAATGAAAGAAATTTTTAAACAAATTATGTTTTTCTTTGATTTGCAATAAATCAAACTGACAAGGAAATTAAGATTTACTCGGATGGTAACATATTTTTTCCTTCTCTGCTAGAATGGTATTTTATGTTGTTTTTTGTTCACTCTGAACTTGATTCGTAAGTAGTTTTCTATGTTTCTTTTAAAAAGTCTGCAATATCATTTAATCACAAACAGTTTAGCTCTTAAGTTTACTTAAGATTTATTTCTACTTTGACCAATGCAGACTTTTCGGTTTATGTTTTTGAAATTTCTAATCACTTCACAATCTACAAATCCTCATTTTGTTTTGGGTCAAATAGAAATTCTGAATTTGCAAACATTCCCATATTTTCATCCCAATAATGGATTCAATTCTTTTCGAACAAGAGCTTAGTGAAGCAGTTTCTAAATAATCTGACAAAGCTCACAACTCAGGGTATTTATTATGTTGTGGTAAAGGTATATGATAATGGTTCCCAAACTCTTTCGATTATCGGTGCTCTTTGGGAATCCAGAGTTTTTCAATGCGTCCTATGTAAAACTCCAGCAAACACTTTTTGTATATCTTAGGTAAAAATAAATAAAAACACTTTAATTATATGAAAATTTATTCAACATATTTTAATAGACCTAATACTCAGTGTGACGGATGAGCCTGTTGATCACTATACATGTTCTCAAATCGTGCCATCGAACTGGATGCAGCTACCCTTTATGATAGCAACTGCCGAAAACCCGGCTTCTCACAAATAAAAAAAAGTAGCAAATGCGATTAAAATTTCGAGCTTTAGCATTTCGAGGTGGATATTCATCTTTTGCTAGCAATCCCTTGGTTTATTCCACGCTACTAAATTTTGTTTCAATGAATTATCACACGACAACTCAATCAGATCATATTTTCCTGAAGCAGTAAATTCAGATTGAGCAGTGGTATTAAAGGCAGTGGCGGCTCGTCCGTAAGAGGTGCAGAGCTGCAGTCCCCCCTGAAATTATTTTAAAAGATTGTATATTCGTTTTTATTCTAATTGGCTTAGTTTTCTACTTTGAGAATTCAGTGATCAACGAAAATGGCAAAAAAGCAATAAAAAATGTAAAAAGAAGACGGAAAATCAATCAAGAATTAAGAGAGACAGACCAGCGCTGCATCAAGTTTTGTCCCTCCTGCGGATCCGATATTAACGCAAAGAGCAACGCGAAGCGGGAGAAAAGCAACCCTTTCTCCGCTTGAAATTGCATTCATTTGAGCTGCATTTCTTTCAGCTCTCATTTAGCGCGACTTCCTCATTTGGTTCCTTTTTCGCTTTTTCTCAGTAGTTCAGTCGTTAAGTCGTTTTTATAAATCCAATTCTGGAGGAGATCTAATTTTTGGTTTCTATATGTTTTCTCGGTTGCTGATTACGATTCTGAAGTTTGCCACCAATAATTTTTGTTGGAATTTTAGTTATAGCCAAAAAACATTAAAAAAATCTCCAGTCTTTTGCTTATAACTCAAAAACTATCAATTTTTAGTATATCATCACTATATATACCAAAATAATAAGCACATAATTTCCTACAACTTAGGTCTATAAAACTTTTGCAGAACTGTTTGTTTCTGAGCTAACGAGCCGCCACTGATTAAATGAATCTTGAATCCATGCAAAATAATCGACATTATTATTTTGAAGAATATTTCTCAATCCAGAGGATGAGCTGTGATAAGAATTTGCAAATGAAATTGAACTAAAAATGTAAATAAAATTATGAAAATTATAAAAAATCTCACGCGCCTCTATGAGGTAGTCGAGACACTCCAGAGTGCCGTGGTTGAAAGTCTTTGGGAACCACTGGCATATGGGATAGTAAAAAAAAAAAATATCTCTAGAAGATACTGGTTATACTGTGTCTTTTTTTTACAAAAAATGTCCAATAAACAAGTATGGATTAATAGCCTCATTCTTTAGCTGAAAAATATTAGAAAATCTGTGCACCTTTTAGATTTAAAGTTAGTTAGCAAATTATAAATGAAATAATCCATGAATTCTGTACCTTATATGCTTTAAAACTATTAAAAGTGTAATTCTCTAATATTCTTTGGCTTTTTTAATAAATAAAACTTTTTTCCAAAAGGACAGCATACTTTTTACGTCCACTTGATCTAATAATGAATTTCATAAGTTGCTATTGAACACTGCAGAGCAAGAAATAGAAAAATACTAATGTTTTCATGATGTTGCAGTCTTATGGCAAGCATTATTGCCCATGTCATTCAACACCTAACTGCACTTGGTCTTATCCTGTGTTTGAAATTTTTGACCCTTAAACATAATGCTAAAATAATCTCGAGGAACGTCCACTCAAGCCCTTCGAACGGCAGAGGCGGTCGTCCGTTCTTCTTCAATGAACCAAACTTATTAATATAAAAGAGAAGCATAGACCCATGAGGCCACCCCTGCTTAGCGATCAGCCCTCTCAAAGGCAACTTTGGATTGGCTTGGAATTTTTTATCTTTTTGTACCAAAACATTGAAGAATGTTACCGAAGCTAAAAGCAGTGAGTGGAGAGTGAAAAACATCTGTTGTTGACAGAAAATGTAAAGTTTTTAGAAAAGCTGTCCTCTTGAAAAATGTGTGCGGAAAGATCCATAACTCCCCAAAGTGCCATATTTAATTAACAAAAATCAGAGCTTTTAGAATAATAAGAAAAAAATTCTGAAAGCTGAAAATGTTTACTTAAGTGTTTGTTTGCATCACTCGTACATAATTTGTGTTGTTAAATGCGGAAAAATTATTACATGTATTTATTAACGTTGGGATTTTAAAAATAGGCATTCTCTTAACTTCTTGATCGTTAATGGAGTAAATATAAATGATGTTACAGTCTTATGGCAAGCATTATTGCCCATGTCATTCAACACCTAACTGCACTTGGTTTTATCCTGTGTTTGAAATTTTTGACCCTTAAACATAATGCTAAAATAATCTTTATGAACGTCCACTCAAACTCTTCGAACGGCAGAGGCGGTCGTCCGTTCTTCTTCAATGAAATCCATCCCTTTCGTCCATCCCTCTCTCTCTGACCTTGGGTCTTTTGTTAAAAGATAGGGGAGGAAAGAAATGGGCACAAAAATTTCATACACTCTAAAACACCACCAGAAATCAGATCAAAATGAATCATTACTTTCCCAAAGTGAATTTCGGCCTCTACCACTATTGGACAATGGATAGAGTTCAATTGTGCCATTCAGGCGCTGATTCGGACATTGACAAAGAAATTGCTGATATTGCGATCATCAGCAAATGAAACCTTCAACTTATCTGAGTTTGGGGGAAATTGTTGATATTATTGCCTATTTCTCAAAACTACCGACGAATCGATTAAAAGCTTATTTTTCCTGTTGAAAGATCACATTGGAAAAGTATTACCTGCGAAAAAAACTGAAAGATCCAAGCAAACACAAATTGTATCTTTTTTTTAAAAAAAAAAACTGCGATTAAAGTACTTTTTCCTTTAGAGAATTCTTAAAATTTATTGTATCAAAAATAATGAATTCGGGCTTGTTTAAATAATCATCTTGTCTTCCAAGAATGAAAACTCACCAGGGCTTCTTATTTTTTCAGTAATATTCAAGTTTTACAACTGATATGCCAGCAACCCATTTTAATGGTAATCATATGTGGAATATATATTTAAAATGAAAGGTTTGATTTCACGGAGCTCTTAACACCGGGCTAAGACCCATCGAAACACACTTACTACACGATTCGCCTGTAATAATGTTTCTACGCATCTTCAGTTTGGGTTGTGTTTTATTATGGACGAGTCTTCGTGTTTGCTTGTCAACTGTAAATACAGCAACCTTCCTATTTAAGCAAGCACCAAATCCATTTGACTTCTATTTCGAGTGGCAAATTCCAATCGGTTTCGTTTCTTCTACACGAAAGGTCGAATTCTGTATTCTTTTGGCTATCAATTTTTCCCGCCTGTTAACCTATTTGACCGAAGAGTTTAGAAAAAACAGCAAACCATCCGGATTCGCTACACGCTGAAGATTTAGTTTATACATCGCTGAATAGAGCGATAAAAATCAATTTTGTCTGTGGTTGCTATTCCGTAAAAAAAAGAAACCCGTATTTTGGTATAAACAACTGATACCTACGGAAATGAAAACAACAAATTTGGTATTTTCAAAATATCTTCAAGTTATAACAAATGGAAAAATGATTTTAAATGCACTTCAAATAGAGTGTTGAATGTTTGAAGATTTCTACTGATAGAAAATTACACCGGAAAACGAATGACCACACGAAAATTCTATTTACACAAAATAAACAAATCAAGAAACTCGTCCACAGTTCCTTTAAATCCTGTGCAATGTTTTCTTCCTATCTAGATGAGTATTAAAAAGATTCCTGCACAAAACATGTCAATGAAAACCTCTCAGCCGCAATAAACTTTATTTCCGTTTGATGATGACTCAAATTCATTTTATACAGAATCCAATAAAAAAATACGTGACAAACACACACACAAAACCCACACTTGAAATTTAATGAATTATCTATTGCTAATCGATTTGAGAGCTAAATAAACAAGATAATTAAGCGATTTTATGGCATGCTTCACCAATTAGCATTACTGCGAACCACATTTAACAAAAACAAAATAGGAGAAACGGAGGAGTTTGAAAATTCTCGATGAAAACAACTTAAAGTGAAAAACAATTCTACGAAAGGAACTATTGCCAGTAAGAGAAGCAAATGACTAAATGAAGGACAATAAATCACGCATCAGATGATTTTAGGCGGTAGTTGGGTTTTAGGAAATTAAGAGTAGATATCTGATTCTGAAAGTGTGTGTCCTATTTCAAAACAAGAAGAGAAAAATTTTGAAACAATTGTACTTGAAAATTGGGCTTGCAAAGTTTTCTTACTCAAGAAGAAATTTTCTTAATAAAACTACAGAAGCAGTCGAAAATTTTCAAAATGAGAAATAAATATTAATTCCAAGAAATTGTTGCACATGGGAAACAAATAATGTGCGAGATTATTTCAGAACTTGACAGTTAATGATTTCACTAAATTATATTTCCTTATGCCTGTTAAGCTAATTTTCTGGGATAATATGAGATTGCACGTGTTGTTGCAAAGGAGATGACAGCAACAAAAATCTGACATTTGAGGAATTTTGCTACCATTCTATTATATGATGTTCCTGCAGAATTTTGCCAATAAATATCACTAACATTTTGGCTTTTTAAAAATTGGTTTTGAACGATCAATAATTAATTCATAATTTTTTATTCATTTCATTTTTGCCTTCAGCATGGTAAATTTCTAATATAGAAACTGTAATTAAATAATACTTGTTATTAATTAATTAATTTGAATGCAAAAAGTTACTTCGAAATTGAATGTTTTCATACTAATGCAAATAATCTTAGTCTTAAAAAATTTTGGACAGTTAATAACCAGAAAATAATAATTATTTATTTAGAACTGGTTTATTGAAATGCTTCATGTCATTTATTCAAACTACTCTTCATACAGTACCTTAAGTGAAACTTATTTGATCTCTGTTATTGAACATCCAAAAGCAATCGGTCTGGAGGTAGTTTAATGGACATAAAAATGATGCTCCGCAAACACCATAAATTCACTTTAAACGTCAAAGACATAATTTTGGAAGGAAATTTAATATCTTTTTTTTGTACCAAAACACTAACGAATGTTACCGAATCTAAAAGCAGTGAGTGGCGAGCGAAAAACATCTGTTGTTGACAGAAGGTGTAATTTTTTAGAAAAGCTGTCGTCTTGAAAAATGCTTGCGAAAACATCCATAACTTTCCCAAAGTGTCACATTTCATTAATATAAATCAGAACTGTAGGAATAACGAGAAAATTTTTTGTGAAAACTGAAAAGGTTTATTTAAAAGTTTGTTTCAATCACTCATACGGAATTTGGGTCGTCAAATCAGGAAATATCACTGAATGAATTTTACATCGTTTGGGTTTTAAAAATAGATATTGTCTCAAATTTTCGGTCCTGAATTGAGCAAATTAAATGGCGTCACAGTCTTATTGCAAACTGTACTTCGTGTTTCATTCAACATCTAACTGTACTTAGTCTCACCTGTGGTGTGACATAAAGTCCTTTTTGTTTTCTTAAATACGGAGGAGAGTTAGTTTAGTTATATTAACGTCCTGTTTTGAAGCAACACAAGGAATACTTTGGGACAGACCTCCGAATTTTAAACAGCCATCATACACTATATGCCCAAAAGTATCCGGACACTTGCAGATTTCCACATTTTTTAGAATTTCTCCGAAATGGTTTAATTGACTGCCTTTAAACTTCGGACATGTAAAGAACAGACAATAACTCATATTTTACATTGAAGATTCGGTCCTGAGGGCAGTTAGGGGACCGTCTACAAACTGATGAAGACAAAAAAGATTTTGGCCCACCCCACTTCACAGAATACTGATAACAAGATGAAACTTTCAGAAATGGTAATGTTTAATGTGCATAATATTTACAAGAATTTTCGTAAATTCAGCACAAATATTTGGGAAGATATAAAGTTTTTCTTAAAAAATCTCAAATTTTCCCACCTGGATTTTGCTTATAACATGTAGAATTTTCTGTTATATTATACGAAACTTACAGAAAAGATGACAATATGTAAGAGAAGAACTTTGTAAAAATTTGGAAGAGAATATTTGAATATTACAGGAATTATGAGCATTTTTAGTAAATACTGTTTACTGCGCATGCCCGAAACATAGTGAAATTTTTCTTTCTCAACTTTAAAGCCAGATATATAAGGCAACATATATAAAAAAATTCAGTTCAATATCATTAGTATTCAGAAAGATATCGGCATTACAACGAACAGAATTTTAGATCCTGTCGAAGAGAAGCTAAAAGATGAGGGGTTGTACCCAAATTGATATTTTTTAAACTTATATCTTTGAATAATTATATTGAATTGTATAGTGGTTAGAATTTGCCGCATACCCATGGACACTTACCAATTACGTGCATAATTTAAATAATTAGGCACTATAAATAACAAAAATTTTATTACTTTAATTATATTATTTACATGATTATTAGCAAGTTACATATTACAATTTTACTGCCAAACGATATTTTTAAATATATTTCCTTTATGGCGAAACGATTTTTTATCTAATTAATTTCTTTTCTTAAAATATTTTAATAATTCTACATATATATTTTTTTTATTCGTTACGAATAATAGATGTGTTCATAGGTATTCAGCAAATTCTAACCACTATTCAATTCAATATAGCTATTTAAAGATATAAGTTTAAAACATATCAATTTGGGTACAATCCCTCATCTTTTAGCTTCTCTTCGAGAGGAGCTAAAATTCTGCTCGTTGTAATGCCGATATCTTTCTGAATACTAATGATATTGAACTGAATTTTTTTATATATGTTGCCTTATATATCTGGCTTTAAAGTTGAGAAAGAAAAATTTCACTATGTTTCGGGCATGCGCAGTAAACAGTATTTACTAAAAATGCTCATAATTCCTGTAATATTCAAATATTCTTTTCCAAATTTTTACAAAGTTCTTCTCTAACATATTGTCATCTTTTCTGTAAGTTTCGTATAATATAACAGAAAATTCTACATGTTATAAGCAAAAAAACAGGTGGGAAAATTTGCGATTTTTTAAGAAAACCTTTATATCTTCCCAAATATTTGTGCTGAATTTACGAAAATTCCTGTAAATATTATGCACATTAAAAATTACCATTTCTGAAAGTTTCATCTTGTTATCAGTATTCTGTGAAGCGGGGTGGGCCAAAAACTTTTTTGTCTTCATCAGTTTGTAGACGGTCCCCTAACTTCCCTCAGGACCGAATCTTCAATGTAAAATGTGAGTTATTGTGTGTTTTTTACATGTCCGAAGTTTAAAGGCAGTCAGTTAAACCATTCCGGAGAAATTCTAAAAAATGTGAAAATCTGCAAGTGTTCGGATACTTTTGGGCATATAGTGTATGTCGAGTACGACACCTAAGCTGGGATCCCCATCTTCAAGCTTCCTCACCACACCAGCGTAATGACACTTGGCCCCCTACATATGATTTAGCGTGCAACAGGATCACATAAACGGCGGATCTTCAGTGGAATCGGGTTTCGAACCCTGGGACTTCTGGCCCGGGCGCCGAGACCCTGCCACTAGGCCACGGCAGTCACGAATACGCAGGAGAGAAAGGGGTGGTTTTGTAATCGTCAAAATATTCGACCTCAAGATGTTGAAGGGTTATTCAGTTAGTTAAGTTATATTAGCGTCCCGTTTAGGAGCAACACGAGGGTTATTTTGGGACGGACCTCGTATTTTTGAACCGCGGTCAGACGACGAGGACGACACCTGAACTGGCAGTCCCCTCTCCGAATTTTCGCGCCACACGGGAGGACATTTGGCCGCTGCGTATTATTTAGCATGCAACGGGCCCTATGCACGAGGGATCTTCAGTGGAATCGGATTTCGAACCTGGAACTCTCCGACCTCAAAACTTGAGACCTTACCACTAGGCCACCGTGGCCTCTCAAGATGCGGATGAATCTCTACATTATAGATCTCGCCGAGACAAAAAAAGTACAGAGATTATGATTGTCTTTGTGAACACGATAACTAAGAACAAGATTTGGTATATTATGGCTTTTACACTTAAACTGAAATTCTCTACCAAATTTTGGATGAAATGTATCAAAGGGAAGTCCGGGTTTTTTTCCCGTGTGTATGTGAATACGTAAATTCAAAAACGCAACAAGCTAGAGTGATGATATATGGCATATGGTTTTATGACCAGAATTGTAGAACTGTATACGAGAAATCAGAAAAAAGTGAAGAATATATGCATATTTTTTTATTAAACGTAGTAACATCTGTCTTGGAAGTTTCAAGCCCATTTGCCAATCAATCTGGATTCAGGCCGCATTCTTTGAGAAATAATTTCCTAAATTGAATTTTTACAATACAGAGTAAAGTTGCCGAATTTTTGACCACCTTGACATTTTTTAAATATACAGTGACAGATAAGTATTTAAACTTTATAATATGAAAATAAAGCTTAAAAAATTGTGTCATCTGTCCAATGAAGGAGACTAGTTGCCCAGATAGGACCACCAATTTCTTGTAGTACAATTAAAGCAAAAATATTTTTTTGATTCTCAAATTCATACCAGCACACAATGCCTGAATCCAAGTACGACATTTTATGCACTGTATCACTTCTCTTCTTCATTTGTTTCCTTACAAATGATACGCAATGTTAGTTTTTGTTCTTTTTGACCCAACATTTTATGTCTTTAATGTCCTATTATTGTTTTTTTTTTGCTTGTTCCACTTTCAATTTAGAGCACTGTTACTGGTGATAAGTGCTTCCTTCCGAGCTATTCCGTAGTTCAAGGTAATAATACCATTGATTTCAGCAGTCCAATTCAGACAACTTTTGAACAACAACAAAAATAATTCCCCTAACCTTATTTTTAAAGTTTTTAATAAAATTATTATAGCAAATTATTGTCAGACAAATTTCTTATCTGAGGATATGGTAATATATTTTCCTACTTACTTTAAACTAGCATAAGGACATTTTTTCTTGTGCTAAAATGATTTATTGATGGTACCTAAATTAAATACTTGTTCTTTAACTGTAACCACGTAACGCTTTCTACTAAAAGTGATTTTATACACCCCAAGTGACATAGTGACAATGTAATCTGTCTATTTTAAGCTTCAAATATTTAATAGAATTGAAATTATGAGACCAATCCGAATTCAGCGACTCTCCTCTATTCGTTTCTGTACCTTTCTCTCGTTCGTCTATAATAGCTTTATAATTGTTTATCTTTTTCATAAGCTTTTATTCAACTTGAGTGTCTTGCCCTCAAATCTTGAGATCGATTTCTTACCCACTTCCAATCGAGCTACAGCTTTGAAATTTTGCACAGTGGTGGGTTTCCTGTGACAATACAATATTATGCAAAAAAAAATTTGCAATCTATACCTATATATGGGCGATAAAGTTTGGAAAGTGGTAACCTCACTTTACGTAGGGTTGTAACAACACCACGAAGCTAACAGAGAATACGCTATACTTCCGGCGCTGCACCGATGAATGACCTAATAGCTCGTGTTTCTACGCGTCTTGGGTTTACTTTCTATTAGAATTCGCAAAGAACCAGATTTTTTTTTACTTCGTGTGAGCGAAACGTTTCGCACTCAAGCAAAAAGAGAAAGTTGTGTAGATCGATTCTCTTTTTTCTATTACATTGTTGGTAATAATTGTAAGTTATCACGTAATATATTGCGGATTTATATTTCAGAAAGTTAATGTCATTAATTAATTTTAAAAATGTAATTGTACATATGTATATAATAATTTTAATATGTGTTTTATATTGGAGAATTCAATAATTGATTTTGGTTCACTATGCCTAACATGTCGTGTGTATTCGTGTCAGCCGTCACTAAAAAGTAGAAAATAAAATTTAAAAAATTTAAAGTATAAGCTTTTATTCATGCGAAAAAATGAACGCAAAAGTTGAAAATAATTTTTCTGATTACAATAAAATGCATAGTTCGAATAAAAGCGTGGGCGCCTTTACCTTCTAGGAATATCCCTTTTGTTTAAGAAAATATAAGGTGATATATAAGGGCCCACGCTTTTATTCAAACCATGCATTTTATTGTAATCAGAAAAATTATTTTCAACTTTTGCGTTCATTTTTTCGCATGAATAAAAGCTTATACCTTATTTTTTTATTTCCATATAGTTTAAATTGATTGTACAGTAGTAATTTCATCTTTTCTTGGAAGTGGGAATTTGCAGGAAAGTGTAAATGTGTAAGTGCAGGAAGTTCCACTTGCAGGAAAGTGTAAACCGTATAAATATTCATTGTTTGCAAGAAATTTTATGTGTTCTTTTAAAATTGAAGCTACAACATTACCTGGAACTCCCTGAAATTCCCCACATTTATATAAGGCGTTGCACAGTCAAACCACAATATGGCAGATCGTTACAAATAACATGTTGGAAATAACTAAAGATGCTGCTTTCCTGGTCCGAAGTTTCATGTGTTTAATCTTTTCTATTATCTTTTCTATTGAAATACACACGGAGAAAGAATTGTAAGCGGCTAAAAATTCAACCTTGATATTTGGATGAATCTCCAAGATTGAGGCAAACTTAAGTTTAAAAAAACACGTTTGGAATTATCTCTGTGTATTCGTGTCTCTATGTGTATGTGTACTCGATAATTCTAAAACACAAATACCTAGATTGATGCATATGGTTGGCATAGGGTTTTACACCAAATTTTCGGGTGCGTATCAAATTTCAGACCCCCCAAACCTATCAATACTACATCATGGTATTATTTCTGGTGTAGTGGTTTTTGATGGCTCTAGTATTTACAGTTTCTTTGATTGACTAACCCATTCAGATGCGAATTTCTCGTGACGATACTCACAATTTTAAAAAATGTATTATAAACAGACACATGGTGTTTTCTTATACTAAAAGGCCTGCTGGATACAAAAGGACATCGTATAGGAAGTCGATGGATACCAGCCATAGACCCTTTTCCTCCTGGCCGAGTCCTAAATATGCGTTTTCTGTACACCACCCTGTAATTGGTATAACTCAAGTGAATTTGATTTTAATTACCAGTAATCTATATTTTGACTAATAAAATATTTTATTTGAAATGAAAACCGTTCGTATGAGATGAGCTTGAGACCCCAGAACAAAAAATATTTCATCATCCACCAATGATATGGACGCCGATGGCTTTCGGCATACGATTAACTCGAGTTTTCTTTGATTATAATCCCCAATCACATAGGCATTTTGCAGAATCGAGCATCGACCCTTTGGCAGCGAAGCCAATTTTGGATGAGACCCTAAAATATCATATTGTAACTTTACAACAAATCACACCTAAAATTTGAAAAAAATAATAAAAAGTAAAAGCAATATACCATCACTGTTATATAAAAATGTCATATGTCAAATTTGCAAAAATTTAATTGATGCTAAATATTTGTATAGGTAAGCGACATCTGCTTTTCAAACTTTGTGCGTAATATGTGATTGTGGTATGTTGCCACAAAATGCCATATGTTGCTAGTGGTTCCATCTAACACATCAAACTTTCGTATGTTTTGCTGTGAGTGATATTTTATATGACATTTTGATATAACACCGACGATATCCTGCGTTTTTCTGCATATTATTACAAAAAGGCAGGAAGATCAGTGAACGAAAATCGCAAGGGCCGTAGTGTCCTGAAGGCAAGGTCTCGGTTTGGAACCCGATTCCACCAAAGGTACACCACGTTTGTGAGCACTGTTGACGTAAAATCTTTTGTGGATTGGAAGTTTAGAGAATAAGGGTTGTAGTCTCAGGTGCCGCCCTCGGCAACTGAGCACGATTATAAATTTTTATTGGAGAATGGAGGGTTATTCAGAGATGGAGCCATCTCTGAATAACCATCTTATTACTTCAAATCTGGACTAAAGAAACAAGCCAAGATAAAATATGATAGCGAGAAATGGAATTTAAAGTCGTTACGAGCACTGTTTTTCAGACACTGAGTTTGTATTTTGGAAAAGACATTTGATTCTGCCTTAAACGACCATTTTTATATGTGATGCTTTTATGGCAAAGCGAAAATTTATTCAGATGGTGTTTTTAAAATAATTGTTCATTAAAAATCTTATTTTATTAATCAAATGAGTTTTGTTCATTATTATTTATTTTAAAATTAAATGTTTTTATTTGCCATTATAATTAATTATTATAATTAATGATATACATATGTTATATATTGTTATTATCATCATTTATTAATAATTTTTTATATATTGTTATTAATATTCATCTTTATTATGAATAAAATAATATTATTATTATTACTATTATTATTAAAATATGATGTGTTATTTCAGTTATTATTATTTATTACTATTACTAATAGAATTATATTATATTATTAATTATTACTATTAACTAAAATCATTTAATATTTTTTTAAAAAATTACTTATCGTTCAGTAGAAAGGAAATTTGAAAGATTAATTCTGAGATGGGATTTTCAGATATATATTTTATGAGAAGAATACCTAGAATCTACCCAAGAGTCAATTCACCTCACGTCACAGTCACATGACAAACGTAACATCTCATGCTATCTGACAAGTACTGAGCACGATCTAACGCTGTTGTGTGATGCCACACCTCTTTTGCTCCTGCAAGATAAACTATCAACTCCAAAATTAAGTTGACGTGTATCACGTGACCTTAAATTTCATTAATTATTCTTAACAAGACTGGATTTATATCTTGATTGGGCTAATAATCGTCAGTTTTTCAGGAAAAGACATTTTCACAGTTAATAAAATTTTAATCTTCAAAATGAAATGTTCGCAAGCTAAAGTTCATTCGTAGCCATGTATCATTTCATGAGTGAAAAACAATTGGCTTTAGCATGACATTAAAAAATGTAGAAGGTAAAAAGTAAAGCAAATCGGTTTCTCCATTTTAAAATATTTTTGTCGACCGATAGCTCAGCTGCATCACTGAGAGTTGTTTATTCACGTCAAAGAGAAAGGCAATTTATGAAACCACTTTGCTAGATTTATCTTTTTAAAAAGTGAAAACGGATGGTAAATGAAAACATCTGTGAGCGATTTTTTCCGTGAGACGTTTTCAGTTTATTCATGCCAAAATTTCAGTCGGGAGAAAATGAGCAGTTTTTTTTTTAGTCTTCAGGTTGATAAACCTGATAATTTAAAAAAAAAATCCTGCTGCTATATTTGTAGGGAACACATGTATTTAACTCAGATTACGGCTAAAATAAAAATATTAACAGAACCACTTTGGCTCGAAGGAAATTCTTTAAAAAATTCTTCAGCCTTTTTATTCGGGTGAAACTGCATGTTTTTAACTGGAGGTCTTTTATACACATATAATATCGTCTGCTTTTTTAAAAATTACTAAAATAAAAAGAAAACATTTATTCGAATATATGTAATTTAACTTAATTAAAAAAGTTAGGAACTTATTTTTAATCGTATATGGAGAAGCCAAATTATTTTGTTATTCTTTTTAAGCACTAGCTGTTATGCCCAGCGTTGATCGGGATTAAAATACTTTTATGTCTAATATTTGTATTGAAAAAGCTATTTTTGTGTGGAAAATTATAATACAAAAACTCCTTTATCGTCTGAAACTTTTTTACTTCAAATTCCGTTTATAAATAGTGAAGTATAAGAAGGATTTTGACGAATGTTTTGGGTCAATTAATTAAATAGTTAAATTTTCATTAATAAAAGGTGTCAAAACAAACCAGATCAATAGTTGTTCCCAATATAAATTATGAATCGCCTGCTTTGAAATTTTTCTTTAGTATTCTTTCAGAATTTTGTTTATGTGTTCTAGCAACAGCTCTTCATATGTATTCTCTTTCGTTCTTTAACAATAAAAAAATACATTGCTACAAATTGTGAATTTTATGCACAATTGAATTTTTTTTAATTATTGAAATGACTGCAACAATTTGAACGCAAATGAAATTTGTGTCACTTAAAAACTATTTTTTAAACTTTAATATAGTATAAAAATAGTTATTGTAACATAACACTTTCGAAATATATCACAAAAAAACCACATCAAAATCTTGCTTAATTTTTACTAAAATAACTTTAATCAACATTTTGGCCTTTTAAAATTGACAGTGATCTTTCACTTCTTTTAAAAATATTTACAGAATTAAAAAGAAATTTGTTCAAAGTCTCAACATTGCCTAGCAACGAAGTATCTATAAAAATACTTTATTTCAAAATCGTTTGCAAGTAGTCAACTTTTTAAAAAAAATTTAAAAAAATAATAATAAAAAAATTTGATGGAAAGATTGCACGGAAATTAAATTGGTATCATTTAAAAGGTAAAATTTTAAAGTTTAAGATAGTATAAAAATATTTTTTGTCGGACAATTTACTCCGAAGTTACAGTGGAAAAAGTTTTCGGTTAATTTCTAATTAACTGACAATTTAATTAACTTTTGGACTTTGAAAAGTTCATAAGTGTCTTCCCCTTGTGTTAAATACTAGAGTGTGCAAAATTTGGTTGAAAACAGTCCATTGGCTTAGGGGGAGATGTGGAACATAGCTACAATGACTTTTATTTATTTCTTCGAAGAAGTCGCAGATAAAGATGAAAGGAGAAATTAACTGCAGCAATTTTTAAATCTAATTAAATAAACTTTACAATTCTTTCAGAACCAATAAAAAGCGTTTCCAAACAATATTTTTAAAAATAAAACAGAAATACCAAACGATAAAGACAGAGTAATTGAAAGTCTCACCGATGCCTAGCAACGAAGTATCATTAAATTTAAGAATCGTCTGATGTAATAATTTATTTATTAAATTTTGAAAAATTAATAAAAGTTGAAGGAAACATTTCACAGATATAATATTGGTATCATTGAAAAGTAAAATTTTGAACTTTAAGATGGTATAAAAACACTTTTGGGGGGATAATTTGCTCCAAAGTTAATACGGAAAAACGGTTTCGGTTAATTTCTGATTAACTGACTGTTTAATTAACTTTCGGACTTCCAAAAATTTCCAATAATCTTCCTCTTGTCTTAAATAATAAGTGTGCAGTAGTTTAGGAGAAGATGTGGAACATACCCACATACCCACACACACACATACACGCATACATACCAACATACATACCCACAATGACTTTTATTTATATTAAGATTACTTACTTTCTGTAATTTGTGTTATTTCGAAGTAAAATTTAGAATCGTTTGTTCATTTATGGACGAGTTTTCTGGTTTGTTTACTTACATTAAAAATCTTTGCTTTATCTGCTTGTATGTTAGACTTCCGCTTTGAAGATCCATTGACTTAGCATTACACCGGAAATACGTATTACAGGCCAGAACACCAGAATGTGAACAAACCAGAAAACTCGTCCATATGCTTGTTTTTTCTCTTTTTTTGTGATTTTTTGTGGATAAAAGGTTTACTCAATCGTTGTTTAATTATTTTCCGCAATTGTGTATTTCTTTTTTTCTCGTTCATATTTACCTTTAAGTCTTTCAAATAAATTTATATAGATAGATCTCATTTCACACTTTCTCCACACAGCTAATTGTAGAATCCACTAATGGAACAAATCATGCTCACATGGCTCACACTAAATGTACAGCATGAAGTCAGTTTTGGAATCCTTTGCACATTTTCGAGAAAAGAACATGACCTCACAGCAGAACATAATACAACTAGCAGTTAAACATTAACATGTTAACTGTATTGTGATTCGTATTTAACTTGGGCTGTTTTTCACAACAGAGCTTGTCAAGAACATTAAACCCTTGCCGAATGCGACAGTTATGCCATTAATACATTGCGCGCACGGTAAAATCTCGTCCCAACAAAGTTGACTTTCTATTGAGAAAACTATCTAAGGTTATATCAATTTAAAAAGCATATATAATTTAAACAAACATAAATATTGCTGTAATTAATAGAGAAATAAAAGAAATTCTAACCGAAAGGATTTTTATTAATACTTAATTAAATAGTACAATAATAATTTTTTTTAAATTCTGGGAATTTTTGTTTGGAACAATGACTGATGAAACTCCTTAAAAATTTCGCAGTAAGGAGATCGGAGTTTTTTAATGTCTCTCATAAAGTGTCATCTTCTTTCTTCAATTGGGACAGTCTGCATTATAAAATCAGAAAGATTCTATGCCTTTTTTAAAAATTCGTTAATTTCTTGTAAAATAAAGACACTTCATCTTCTTCACTATCACTACTCTCATTGAGGGCTGATTTCACAAGATCATCCAATTCTTCATTCATCAGTATCAATTAATTCTTTGATTTCTTCTTCCATATCTGAAAATCCTTCAACTCAAATTGCTATTGCAATTTGTACGATTTCTTTGGCTTCATTTTCAATTGATGGGAATCCTTTAAAATTGCTGACAACTTCTGCCGTTGTTCTGCAGAATACCGAGTATGAATGAAATATGAATGTCAGACAAATTAAATGGAAACAATTAAGATAATTCTTACGTGCAGAATCGAGTTCTGCACATCCGCATTCGGCAAGAGTTTACTGTCTAACTTCCACGAGAAAAACCCTAGACACCAGATATGCCTTTGGCGGTCGTTATGGAAACGGGATATTCCACTGCATTTTGGGGGTGAGGGAAAGGGCTTTATTTCATTTGGCGTAGATGGAACAGGAAGAAGTCTCATTTCTCTTTGTACTTCGTTCGAAAACAATTCCTCGCCTAACGGAAGTGAGCTTAGGTTGCCAAATGTTGCGGTTGATTTTATATCTGTATCCCTCCTTTCTTAGACTCGTCTATTTGAAACAATCCTGCTCAGGTTTTTCTCCTGGCGGTAAGACAGTACTATATATGTAACTCATCCAGTGGCGAATCCAGGATTCGTGTCGGGGGGGGGGGGGGACAGGTCATAAAAATTTTGTATCGTAGTGACGAATGTCAAACCTCATGGCTTATGGAAAACAAAACACTTTAACTTTACAGACTTTCCTCACCTGACAATAAGAATCATATATAAAACTACAATACTTTCGATAATTTAATAAAAAATTACAATTAAATAACTAGACAAAAAATATTTTCGACAGCGTCAATGCTACAAGTACAAGTGGCATGACTAGAAAAGTAGGAAAATTTTTGAGCTTGTCAAGCCAGAAAGCAATGTTGTCACGATTTTATAATTTTTTTACAAATGAAAATTAAGAACAAACAGTTGTAGTGATTTTAAATAAAATCAACAATTTTAGTTAGCTCTGGGGGGCTGTAGCCCGATAGCCCCCGCCCCGTCTGGATTCGCCGCTGAACTCATCCGTGGTTTTCACAATAAAACACCTGAGCCGAAGGAAAAACATTTTATTTTGTATTGCGGCAGTTAATGTGTTAAATGACATGCTGGTTACGTTTTTCATGTGATTGTGACGTCACGCCGTTGACACTTTTACATCTATTTCTCAGATGTATTCCCTCAGTTGATGTATATACATTTGGGAAGAAAGCTTTCGATACCGCACCACTATATTAAAAATTAGTTTATTTGAAGAAAAAGAGTGCGGTTTTTTTTTAAATTTTCAAATACATTGTTCGAAATTTGTGTTTAATAGATTTGGATTAAAAGATGGTACAGTTCTTAATTTTTTATTAAATTAAGATAGTATATTTACGTCAAATACAGTATTGTGAAATATTATACGCTTAAAATGAAAGTTTGACTCGGTATTGAAGATAATTTTATTATTTTCCTTTTTAATAATTTTTTGTTTGCTATAACTATTTATTATCTTTTTTCTCAATGTAATTACTCGCAAAATAATCAAATTAACTGCAATTTTTCTTTAAAAAAAGTTGTTCCCAATTTTCGCATAGTAAGAATTTATTTTTGATAAAACTCGATTTTCTTTCAGATTAAATAAGAAAACAATCAGCTATTTTTGTTAATTTTCTTCCTATATTATTGCAATATGTGATTAAAAGAGAGGAAGTCATTTATGTTTTCTCTATTTTTTAAAAATATTAATACATAGTGATAAAAAACAAAACATTAACTACAGTTAAAAGATAAAGTAACAAATAACTGAAATTACGTCTTGTATTGAATTAAATTTACAGCAAACAGAAACAGTATCAATTTTAGAGGAAATTTTAATATTTTTCAATTTTTTTCTTAAAAAAAAGATGCTAATTTATATGGCACACACACACAAGTTAACTTTTTCTCATTATTTGTTTTTTAAAGTGATGCCTTTCTTTATTTTTTTCCTCTTAATCACTAATGACTTATTAGGATCGAAGAAGAAAAGTATATTATGTTCATCACAAATACTTGGAAACACAATTTTACCTATAAACCATAAATAATTTATTCTGGTTATGGACCGGAAATGATAAGGACCATATCGTTGTCGTTCAGGCAGAAGTCACTAAGTCCAAAATTGTAGTTTCGAGATTTGTTCATTTTAAACTGAATTATTTTTGAGTCGTTATGATAAACAGTAAAAATTATTTTACAGCTCCAACGTTTTATTTACTGATGTTTAGATAGCTGGTTTGTATTACGAAACAATTAATTGAAAATTCTAATTGATTGCAGTAGTCCGTGAAAACGTTTCTTTAGACTTGTGACTTCTGCCTGAACGACGACGATATGTCCATCAGAATTATTCGGAAAAAAAATATTCCTTCTTTAAATAACTTATGATTTTTTTGTTAAGGATAAGAAAAAGGGAATAATTATATATCCATCAGACATATTTGGAAACGTACTTTTTCCTTTAAACCACTTATGCTTTCTTCTAGTTAAGGACTGTTTCCATCAGAATTATTTGGAAACATTATTTTCCTTTTAAATCTCTATTTATTTACTGATTTTAGAATCGAAAAAAGAAAGATTATAAGTCCATCATAATTATTTGGAAACATTATTTTCCTTTTAAATCTCTATTTATTTACCTTTTTTAGAATCGAAAAAAGAAAGATCATAAGTTCATCAGAATTATTTTGAAACATTATTTTCCTTTTAAATCTCTATTTATTTACTTTTTTTTAGAATCGGAAAAAGAAAGATTATATGTCCATCAGAATTATTTGGAAACATTATTTTCCTTTTAAATCTCTATTTATTTACTTTTTTTAGAATCGGAAAAAGAAAGATATGTCCATCAGAATTATTTGGAAACATTATTTTCCTTTTAAATCTCTATTTATTTCCTTTTTTTAGAATCGGAAAAAGAAAGATTATATCTCCATCAGAATTATTTGGAAACATTATTTTCCTTTTAAATCGATAATGATTTATTCTGGTTGAGGATAGGAAAATAAAAAAAATCACAATTGTCCATCTGACCCATTTGGAAACATTTTTTTCATTTCCCACATATATATTTAAATAATCTACATACTTTTTAAAAACCGATTAACCATTGTAAATATGAACTTAAGAACGGAAACTTACCTGTACAGACGAAGAAGTCAAAACATCCGTCGACATCTTCACGCGATTTTATTTTATTGTTTCAAGGTATTCTACTCCTCACTTATTGAAGAAAGCATTTATCATACGCATACCTTATTTGAAATTACCATGTAAAAGTATTTGGTTGTTACAACAGATTTTCACGTTTCATGAATTTAACATAGTCGCTTCTTGTACAAAGACGCAACTCAAATATGTGAATTATGTTGTTTGGGTACCTATTGCAGAAATTTCACCGCTGTATTGTGTTCTGAATAACGAAACTTCTTGAAGCTCTTCAACTATCTTTCTGGGAGTGTGTTAGAGGAAGAAATGGGTGTCATGAATTCATTTCATAAAAAAATGTCTGAAAGCTGCAATTTCGTATTCACAAAATTGCTGACACTGCAAGATTAATTGCAATAGATGAGATATATTTTGTTGTGTTATCAAAATTCGTTACACATATACTGCAGTTTTGTTTTCAACTAATTAGTTGCAATAAGTTTTGTACTGAACTATGCTGTAGATTTTCAGATCACTCTTCGTGATTTTTCTGTGATGAAAAACAAAAGTAATTTTTTCTCTATTATTTTCTTAATTTTTATCTCCTTTAAATAATTTTTTATTAGAAGGACAAAAACCGCAACAGCAATTTAATCGGCATTTTGCAGTAATTGTTATTTAGATATTTATATAATATTTGAGAAGAAAATAATAGAGAATTATAATTAGACTGTCATCTCGTTTTGAAAATACAGGATATCTGCTTTGGGATCTACTGTCAGAAACTAAAGACAGCACCTGCTGCCATTCCCCTTTCCAAATATGGTCATTTTTAATTGCCACTATTGCCTGGTGTCAGAGGCGGCCCGAGGCGCCAAAGTCCGATGTGGCGCCGAAGCAAGTGTGTGAAAAAAAAGATGTTTTAATAGATTTGAGAAATAAAATCATATATTTTTAAAATTTGTTGAATCTATTATTTTAATTTCAATAAGACCACTATATGATCTTAAATATATAGCAGGTAAGTTTGAAAATTATTATCATCAGAATATTATTAAGTCATATTTGAAGGTAAAACACGCATATTTGCACGTAAAAGTTTGTTAGACATTTATAAAACAGAGCTTATTGAATTTTTTAAAAAATATGTTAGTTAGGGGGGAGCCATATGGTTGCCTTACCCAGTTGGTAAAATTGCTTTGGGCCGCCTCTGGCTGGTGTCAAAGTCTCAGATTCGGCAGGAGGGCTACGTTCAAGACCCATTTCCATTAAAGATTCAAGATTGTGTAAGTTTTGTGCATGTAAAATTAGTCGAGGATTTAAACTTCTTTGATTAATATGGTATGGAAATTTGGAGAATGGCCACCTGCTCAGGTGTCGTGTTTTGACTATGGTTCAAAATTGAAAAGTTCGTCCCCAGTTTCCCTAGTTTTAAAATGGGATTATAATATAATTAATCGATAGCTCATTAATTGTTCTTTTGCTTGGTGCGTTGAGGAAGTTTTGCAGTTGCAGTTGATTTGGATGATCAAGAATTCAGCTCCTGGCGATTTTGAAAATCTTTGGATTTGTGTGTAAAATGTACAAAATAAAAGCTATATTTGAACTAAAGAGTCTATATTTTACGAGAACTATTATAAATACAGTCAAACTTCGATTAACCGTCACTCTCCGGACCAGGGCTGTGACGGACAAACGAATAAAAGAAATATCTTAATACATGTGTACAGTAACGTGATTTCACTGCTGGCTTGGGACGAAAATGGAAATAAAATCCTTTAAAAATGAATAAATACATACATGTGGCATTTAATTATAATGTGGCATTAATATAAACTTCCATATAAGAGTAATAATGGGCAGAAATGTATTGTAGCACTATAAATCTAACTTTTTAGACGATGACGGATAATAGAAAATGACGGTTAATCAAATTTTCACTATATTAGAATTTACACTTCGCAGAATCACCTTCAACTTACATAAATGCGAATAAAATGTAACTCTTCAGCGAAGAAAAAAACGAAATCTATACTTAAAAAAAGGCAATGTTTGTGTGTGTGCGATGTCCAGACGAATCTTTTGCACTTACAGACATGAAATTTGGCACACAGGTAGTCAGGTGACTCAACGCACCTCGAAGCCCGAATTTTAAAATTTAATCTAGAATTTTTTTATTTAATGATTTGCGTTATTTTGGGTAATTTTTTGCGCTAATTTCTCAATAAAATTTGTTTTGATAATCGTAGGAAGAAAAATGGATACACCATAAGAAAGAACAACAATTTTCTTTCTAATGAAATTTGTCTCGAACGTCTAACGTAATTTACTGAATTTTGAGAAATTTTTAAAAATTAGTCGTTTAAAAAAATTATTTTGAATTTCAATTTCCTGCATCCGACGTTTTAATTTTGTTATCAATTTGAAATTTGTTGAAGTAATAAATATAACATTTCTCCGCGATTTAGAACAAGAACGGTTATAATACATTTGTTCATTCATTTTTTATAATTTTTTTCTTAAAGGGTTAAAAAAAATTTTTTCGAATGAAGAACCATGAAAGAACGGCCCAATTCTCCCTGACTACGTCTGCGCCATCTTTCGGGGGAAAAAATTATAGTGAGAGCAGGGAAGTGTGTGATTAATGACCTCAGCCGTGATTTATACTCTGATTACTTTTTAGTATGTTTCGGTAGGAATAGTTTGAAATCATTTCGTTGGATGCAGTGGTTTAGTCGTAAATTAAGCAGCGCTGGAACGTTCTGACCTAGGTGATATTGTTAGGGGGGGGGAGGATATAGTTAGGGAATCATTGCACAATAAAATATTTTTTTTTTACATTTGAAATGTGTAATTATACGTTTTCCGTACTTTTGAATTTGTTTGGGGTTAAATGGATAGCTTAAGAGCACACAAAGAGCTGACTGTATAAAATTTAAATTGCATTTATTTGAGCTAGCGAGAGCTCTCTCTCACAAAACAACAACACAAGAGGAAAAGCAAGCGTCCATCCGGGGATTTTACTCCCGGGGTTTGCAGATTTGAAATAGAAGGGGTTGATAGGGGCGGACAATTTCGCCCTAGGCGATGTTTACAAATATCAAAGCAAATATAAATTCTCACTACTAAATAGAATTGTTTGATTTATACTTTTTGAATAAAAATTGAAGAATTTTGATTATTTGTTTTCATTTCTTAATTTCATATATGAATTGTAGACGATTGAATACGTATTGAGTTTTGATACTTTTGGGTATGATTTTTACTTTTTGATTTATACATTTTTCATACTTTTGAATTGTTTGATTCATACTTCTTGATTTCGTGAGTTGTTCACGATCGAATACGTAATGTTATCTTTTCTCTCCTTGTTTAATTTTTAATGACCAGATTAAAAATTATAGATTTTTGCTTATTTGTTTTATTTTGGTTTTTACTTTCGTGAATTGTTCACCTTCGAAAATATGTTGCTGTTTTACTTATTTGTTTTGATTTGATTTACACTTTATTTGTTTTATATTTTTATAACTAATTATAGAAATCAGCAAAATTTTTATTTTAAATTTAAAGATCGTTTTTTTATTTTTTCATTCTGACCTGATTGATATTATTGGAGCAGGGGCATAATGGAGAGGGATATAGAGAGGGTATAATTAGGGAGTCACTTCACAGTAAAAAATTGTTACATTTGAAATGTGTAATTATTTTATCTAGGCATCTATACTTATAAAAGGAAATGTTTGTGTTCGTGTGTTTGTGCGATGTCCAGACGAATCTATTGCATTTACAGCTATGAAATTTGGCACACAGATAGTCGTAATGGTGACTCAATGCACCCTGAAGCCAGAATTTTAAAATTTAATCTAGAAATTTTTTTATTTAATGTTTTGTGTTGTTTTGGGTGATTTTTCGCACGTTTTTGGCCAATCCATGAGCAATAATGATCGTAGGAGAACAATCGATGAACCATCAGATAGAGCAAACAATTATCGTTTTAATGACTTTTGTTTTGAACGTCTGACGTAATGTGCTGAATTATAAGAAATTTTTAAAATTAGTCAGTTTTTCTGACTTTTTTTTGTTGAAGTCATTATGCCACGGGCAACGCCGTGCGCGTACTGCTGGTATATAAAATGAAAATTCTGAGCACAGTTATTAATTGCCATTGTAAAATTGAACAGGTAAAAAAGAAAAAGGTTATAGAAAGTGAAAATACAATTAAAAAGTAAAATAAAATTTCCATTGCATGCTTTGCACATTAAATAAATTGGATAAAAACAGTTTTTAAAGCACTTTTATTGGTGTATTTAAAAGTAGAATTTCTTATTTTAATTAATTTCTACTTTTTTGTCTTTAATTTATAATTCATATAAATATTAGGGACATTTAAAATCATTTTTTTTCTTAAATTGCCGACCAGAAGGCACGATTAATTAAATTAATAGAAACTGGTAGTTAAATTGTAAAAATACGCATTTGTAATCTAGAATATATAAGAGCACAAAATTTCAAAACTCGAATACGTCAGCAAGTGTAAACAAAATCAATTACAAAAGGAAATAATGAATGATTGTAAAATAAACATAGCAAATAAATAGAATTATGAACACAGTTCTTAATCGCAATTGTAAAATTGAATAGGTAAAATTAAAAGATGCTTGAAAATAAACATTCGATAAATAAGTAAAATAAAGTTGTCATTTCATGCTTTTTAATTTCTGTTTCATATGGAAAAAAACGATAAATATTTTGTGTCTCAACAAAATATCACTATGATCATAAATACAGACAAAGGGAAAATGTAAACAATTCATAACGATAAATTCTTATCTGACATATAAAACTCATTCCATGTCCGATTTGTTTTAAGTATCTCATACGTAATTTGTGATTGTCTTTTTAAGAATTTAAAAAATTAAATCTGCAATTCTAACTCGTCTCTTCATTCTCTAAATATTCTAAATAAAACTTCATAAAGAGATGCCACATTTAAATTTAAAGAGGTTTTTAACGTCATTTTAATGAAAAATCACCATCCTTTAGAAATTTAAATTAGTCTTTTACATCTAAATGCGCCTCTACAAGGAAGCGTTTTCGTTTCCCTCGTGACTCTAAATAAAATAAAAATCGTTCTCTGACACTAAAACCGGATGATACTGGTTTGTACAGGAAACATGACGGATTAATATACTTTTCGCCTTATAGATGAATATTCAAACAGTATTTTTATTTTAGGATTCTCAAATAATGTGGCTTCTCTCCCAGCGCGAGACACAAGGTTAAAAAGGTACTCGAGAGAAAAATTAAACATATAAATCATAAAATATGCATTTGAAATCGCGTAGATATTGGAAACCTTGATGTGGTTTGCTTTGCAGGACTGAAAGAAATTTATTTCGCAGTAATAGTTGAATAACTGCTTACCCGGTACAGAATAGATTCTTTACCATATAGATTATTAGCACACACTAAATTAGCATATAATTATTATTGCCTTATTGTTTCATAGTATGGTTATTCTGTTAGAAATGCAACCCCTTTTACATAATAATAAAAATTAGAGGTCTAGTCGCAAATTAAAGCAGTGCCAGAACGCTTTAATCTGGATGACAAAAATCGCACTTTTTAAGGAAGTTATTACAATTTTTTTAAATTTGTTTTTCGTAAAAAGAAGCAGTGTCGGAATGGCCTTCCCTTTCCACTAAACACGTGATGAAACTGCACAGAAAGTCAACGTGAAAAAGTACTTTTAAACATTCGCCAATAAAACAGTATCAAATTCCACTTTAAAACAGTAGTATGAGGTTCAGTGTAGGTAGCATTTACGAATAACCATAAGTTTCTGCTTTACAAATTGATTCTGACACCAATAATGTGCACGGTTCACACATCTAGAGTACTGCATGATAAAATTTTCGGAAATTGCAAGTGCATGAAAATAGGTAAGCAATAAAAATATTAGACTCTTCTTGGCCCATGCAACGAAAAGTTGTATACAATGATTTAAAATTAAACCAGTTGTGGATTATATGAAAACCATTTCGGCGAAGTGCTTTCGGAAAAGACCCAAAATTCGCAATGAACCATTTCGATTACCAGCTTACGCCCTAGTCCCAAGCTCAAGAAAAGGCCCCAGGACTATGCTGAGTCAAGTCTGAGAATTTTCCTGATGTCCGTATTATTATCACAGTTGATGGGATATTTGAGCGATGGGGTGAGCGAACCACATTTTACCCTATGAACCTTACTTCACCATTTTTTGCAGTTGAATTTAGAATTTCTAAATAAAAACAAATCTAAAAAATGTACTTTGTCTGGAAAAATTTTCATAATTTTAAAGGAACTTTTCTGTAAACATGTCTCAATTAAAAAAATTAAGCTCCCCATTTTATTTGATATTAAATTTTTAACTCGAATTTATAATATATAACTCGAATTTAAATTAGATATGGAAAGTTTAATGATACGAAAGGAATTTCGTAATCAAAGGTCACTCTTTATTTATGGAATAGCGTTTGAGAAGTGAATCCCTGCACCTCCACATCAGAAGTTAGAATATTTTAAATTTGATTTGTAGTTTATAGAAAAGAAAGAAGTATCGAAAAGAGTAAAGTAAAAGTATATCGAAAAGAATAAAGAAAAAACCCATTTGATTATATCTGCCATTAATATTGATAAGACGTATAATTTTGTAAGTTTCAATACGTTCTCTTTGCAGTATTTTTTCAAGTATGTAATAAATATTTCATAATAATAATATTTTTTCACTTTTTGAGGAAAGATTGCAGCAAAATGGGGCCTATATGGGAGGGGAAAGGAAGACCCGGATTGTGCGCCTGCTACATCACTCCGTGTTTAACACTGGTTCCTTTAGCATCGCTTGTGTTCACGTATTTTTTCAAACTTCTGTTCAGACATATCACTGAAGCAACCAATGAGCTATCATGAGACAATGAATTGACCAGTCTTACTCTCAGAGAGTTTCGGAAACATCACTTCCACATCGTTGCCTGCCTCGAGATGATCGAAAATACATGGGAAGGGGTCACCAAGAGAACTCTCACTTCTGCTTGGAAGAAGCTTTGACCGGAGAACGTTGTCGAATATGACTTTGAGGGGTTTGAGACAGTATCTGTGGAGCCTGCAGTCGACGAGATTGTGTCTTTGATCAAAATCATGGGACTGGAAGTGGAAAATGATGTCAATGAGCTTGAGGACGACCACAGCCAAGAGCTGACCACCGAAGAGCTCATGGAGTTGCATTGTGTTTCAGAGCAAGAATTGTTGGAGGAAAGCTTGTCAGAAGAGAATGAGATAACAGCATAGCAACAATCTTCTGACGCAATAAGAGAAATGCTAAAAGCATTGGAGAAAACCGTTGCAGCGTACATTTAAGAACCATCACCCTAATAAGGCAGACGCCCCATGCCTCCGTGCCTGATGCCATTACGGCAACCGAACCGGTTGAATTGACATGGGATATATAATAAGGCAATAGCTGTGCGGGCTACAACTTTCTTTAATGTTAATGCTGCGTCGCATTTTCGAGAAATTTTGAAGCGTTAGAAAAAAACATCGTCGCTTAACAAGCACCACCACTTATCTTAATTTTGTGAAATTTCAAAGAGGAAGAAAGTACTCAATTTTTCGCAACAACAATGAATATTTCTTCATTTTTTCACATCTTGCAGGAATATATGGTCTCATGTTTATAGCAGGTGTTAAAAAAATTCAAAAATATTCGTTATTGGTTGCGAAAAATTGATACTTTCTTCCTTTTTGATATTTCAAAAAATTGAGATAAGTGGTGTTGCTTGTTAACCAATGACATACGTGTTTAGACAGTTTTCTAATAAAAACGAATTAGGTATGTATCATAAATAATAAACTAATTATTTTGATTTTTTTCTGCTAAACAAATTCGCATTCCAGGTTGGTTCATTCCCCGCTAGAAGAAAAGATGAAGATGATTCACGCTCCTTAACAATGCTGCATATAATTTTCTTTAAATAAGCATTATAAATAAAATTTATTGAGTATTTTTTTCAACATGGAATGCATTATTGTAATTTACATTAATTTATATGGGAAAAATTGTTTCGCTTAACGAGTGTTTCGCATTACGAGTAAGATCCTGGAACGAATTTTGCTATTATACGAGAAAGTCGAAGGAGAAACACTTTTACCGCGTCGTTTTCTTGTAATCAGCAACCGACTGAAAATGGAGAAAAGGACAAGTAACAAAAAGAACTGTTTTCGAAATACCGCCTTAATTCTCGCTAATCCGATAATGAGGGGCTATCGTTGAGAACTCGATCGGAGTTGATGCGGAACTCTTCTCGTCAGCAACCGAGGAATTCTTGTGAAATTTCCTCGTTCAGAAGAAAGAAATAAAAGAAATTCGTCATCTTAATTCGATGGCTAGCAGTTGAATTCGAGTGTGAAAATTTCCGAGATTCGAAAACGGATTGCGCGTTTATGGTTTTAATCGATGTGTTATCATCAAAGGCGATTACGTATGGCTGTGGTCGATTTCTCATTTACAGGGACGCTACTTTACTTTTTTTAACCTTAATTTAATTGCTGTTCGTTCTGCCTCATTAGGCTGTTTCGGGTTACTAAACGAAATGTGACACGTGTAGCAAAGGTACGAAAAATAGCACATCGTTGCGATTTAAGAACAGAATACTGGTAATAGGGTTATTAAAAGGTTAGTAGCTAAAATCCAAAAAAGTTAAGCCTAAAATTTTAAAAAATAATTATTAGACTTAAGATATGTTGAACTTGGAGGTTAAGAAACTGGAGTGAGGAGATAATGAAGTTCTGCAACAATACAGGGTGTACACAAATGAAGTGACACATTTCAAAAATTAATATATAAAAAAACCTTAAAAATGTTGGAATTAGGGTTTTTTTTTTAAATAAGAGTGCATCTCAAGAAGTTTTTTTTTTTTTTCAGATAGGTAACGCGGCGTTACGCCGTTCTAAATTCTTTACAGCGAGAAAATTCTGTACGCAATGGCTACCGATCAGTAGAAGCCGATGCCTGTTTTCTGGTTTCTTTTTTTTAGTTTTTCTTGAATATTACGAAAATTCTTCAGTTTTCACATTACATGTGAATAAACAAATTAAAGAGGGTAAAATTTCCTACAAATACATGCTTTTATTTTTCTTCCAGTTTTAATATTTTCTCAGATAATGGCTCTAAACAGCATTTTGATTTTCAGTAATTTACGACCTCCTAGTTCACTTAAATGACATGTTACATATCCGGAAAAAAAACTTTCTGAGATGCGCTCTCATTTAAAAAAAATTGTAGTTCCAACATTTTTAGACTTTTTTAAAATTAATTTTTGAAATGTGTCACTTCATTTGTGTACACCCTGTACTTAGGATTTTGTAATTAGTTGTTAAAGCAAAAACAAATAATACTGAGCAGTTTCCGATTTTGTGATAATTTTTCTAATGAGCTTATGTGAGTTATTGCAGTTACACAGATTCACATGAAATAGGAAGTTCCATAACAGCTTCATTCACATACAAGTATTATTTATTTAATTCTTTATTATACTAATGTATGTACAGTTCTTCTCCAGACGATTTTTCAATTTCCAGAATAAAGTTTATATTCTATATTTTATTGAATGATAAAACGAAACGTTCTGTCGATGCGAAAAATATATAATTCTTCAGAGGAACAAAGGGAATTCTAATTGTTTGTCCGAAAAAACGTGGCATAATGATTTAGGCTTGATTCTTTTTCTCTGTGGATTCTTCTACCCTACCTTCGTCTGCTTCCATTGCACCAATCGTTGTATTCTGTTCGTAACGATATTTAAATCACGCAATTTATATAAACTCAACGAATGCACCCTATTACATTACAGCGAAAAAGTAACGGTTCTTTAAACTGGAAGAACTTGAAAAATATTTCATCACTGCTTACTTCTGAAGTAACTATAATTACCACTATACTTCTAACTTAATTACCACAAAATTTCCAAAATGTTTTTTATCACAACTTTTACAGTGGCAAAAACACGCAAGCAAAAGATTTGACGAAACAACCAAATTAGTTGAGTTTTCATTACAACCATAAAAGTCTCGTTACAAAACTGTGTTTAAAACTAATTTTCAAAAATTAATTGAAACTAAAGAAAAATAATTAAAACTAAACAAAAATTAATTAAAACTAAAGAAAAATTTATTGGAAATAAAATTTATGTCAATAAAATGTTATTTTTTCTCTTTAATTTTAAGATGATACAAAAATTATTTTTGTACAATTATTTCGGGGAAAAAAGTTAAAATTCGGATCAATTTTTAATTAATTAAAAATCGAATCGCAATTTTGAAAAGCCCTTTCTTAGTGAGCACCGACTATAATTAATCAAGGGGCCAAAGTCGGTGGCCCTTTCCTAGTCCTAAGCCCAACGGTGCGCCTTGTAGAGTGTGTATAACGATTTATACACCATGCAATTTGCAGGAAGTATGCCAGCCTAAAAACATTACCAAGGTAAAGAAATTTGTGGAAGTAAATAAAATGGTGTGGTTGACGCATTTTCTGAAGAAAGTGCAACACGACTAACTATTCGGAATTCACCTGTGTGGATATCGTTTAAGGGTTCAGTGAATAAACCAAGGTAGTGTAACAGTTATTTACTTACGAGTTACATTACACACAGACAATTTACATAAAAATTTCAAAATTGATACAAAATTAATCAAGAGCATAGTTCTTGTTAGGCATCACGTGCTATCGCCAGATCTCAACTGACGTAATGTCGTTACTAGTCTTCAGAGGGCGCTGACTCTGACGTCAGTCACAGTTAGTTATGGTTAACGTTACAAGAGCGGCTACATTTATTTATTTTACTCTCCTCGGCTCACCTACCTCAACGGGTTTAAGGCGCGCTAAAGCCGGCAGGGAAGATTCACATTGACGTAAATGACATAAAGCAAAGATAAATAATAAACCATTGGTTAGAATTTGTGACCAGAACGAAAAGTAATTTAAAAGCGTTTAAAAGTAGAACATAGAAAACCAGCTCCTTTTCCTTCCTTTTGTCACCCTCCCCCCTCAAAGCATAAATATAAATTGTGTAAATGTTCTTTTTCTTCTGCAAGACGAGCAATGGATTCCAAAAATAAATTGGTGAGATACGGTTGACTTGAGCGTGAACTGATTCTATTAGTCATTTTACTGATAATGGAATATCATCTAGAGCAATTTAAGAAGTTACAAACTGGGAAATATTTTAACTGCAATATAATTAAAAAACAATGAAATTAAATGCAAATTATGAAATTCCACCATATTTATTAGATAAATATGCATTTATTTATTAACATTTGTACAATTATGTTATTATTAGTATAAATCACCACTTAATTTTTTCACAAAATAAGTTCCATAATTCTACGACTAAAACTGACTGAGTTATAAAGCTTTGATGGACTTGGACCGTTTTAGACGATTTCAATGCTGCCTCGAGGAAGAATTCGCTGACGCTATTAATACGACACAAGCATAGCAATTCACTTGGGCGCAAAAATATTTTAACTTTTACGCAAGCGTTGCATATGAATATCTATTAAAAATAATTCACTATTTTATTCAGAAAAGTGAAAAACAAAGTGATTGGAGGGTTATTTGTAATCGCAATGTTTTAATAGAAGGCATTAGGTTCCTGGGGAGTTAATTGCGGCAGTGGCCACTTGAGGCTGCCTGCCTCGTTTAGTGTACAGGCGGACGGACATGTGCTGGGCCATCGCCACTTCCCGATTCCACCACTCATGAGAAAATTGGCGCTATTTCCTTTATGTGTCCCATTTCTTCTGCAGTAGAGCACCCCTTCCTCATTGCACCATTTGGGAATCAATTAAACTGATGCTCTAAAACAGAAATATTTTCCTTTCTAACACTCCCACAAGCTATTTGTCGATGAATTAAAGCGCAGCTGTCTTTTGTTCCATCATTCCAGAAATAATTACGCTGGCTGTTCAATAGCATTTATACGAAAATACAATGTCAAAATTATCTATTGGAAACAGGATGGAAGTCTAACAAATTGAACACAATTTTGACATTATAAAGATTTGACAAAATATTTTTACACAATAAAAAGAATTTTAGTGATGATAAATAATATAATTAAAAGAAAAATAATTGATGCAAAAATTAAAAAGAAAACACATTTAAGTCAGTCATTTTATATCACAAAGTGTATTTGTAAGGGACAACGATTCTAAATTGTAGAGGTTTGAATTATTACTACGCATAGGCTTATTATACATCAGCCACCTTCAGCTACCAGCTTGTTCGTCGGGAATATAATTTCAATTGAATCCTTTATGCATAATTTGATATTCATGGTCCCCTTAACAAAGTAATTTTGAACTTCAAATTGTGATAGACATTTCATCCGTGTTTTCTTAGTAGCTTTGCAGATGTCCTGTTTATTATCAACATGAACGTCCCTAAAGGAGTCAAGAAACTGTTTTTCCATGTAGCATCTAACTGTAAGCTATCGGCGCCAATTTCACTTTCTTATTCTCATGCAAAATTTATATTTGATTTCAACATCAAAATGACGCTGCACATATGCTAATAAAAATAATTAAAACGTAGCAACCATAACCATTCAGCTTAATGGATACATTTCCTAATATATTTACAATCTTTGAGGACTTTGTTTACAAATTTCCAGAAAAACTGGTGAAATAAAAAAGGAAAGAAAATTCATTAAGATATTGCCTCTGCTTTCAACAATTTAAGAGAAACACGAAAATAAATATTTGTTTAAACAAAGAAAACTGTTTGAATTTCATTGAAATAATGAAAAGTATTGTTGTAAATTATGCGTGAAACATTTTTTAAACATTCATTAACATTTTAGAAAACATTGTACAGCGACTTAATTGATATCACTGAAAAGATAATTTTTTACACTTTCATATGGTGTAAAAATAATTTTTGTGCTGTAATATTTTCGGAAGTTATTAAGGAAAAACGCCAAACGTTTGCGTAAATTTTAATTAATTAAAATTTGAAAAAAAGGGTTCCGAGGTGCACATTCCCACTCTCCAAAGTATGTTTGTGCCAAATTTCGTAGCTTTAGGTCCAGTGGTCTTCCGTGTAGAGCTCCAGCACACACACAGAGAAAGAGACTCACTTTCTTCTTTATTATTAGTAAAGATGGATAACGCACCGTAAGTAAAATTTTAATATTTTACAGAAGATACAAAATAAGTTCCAAGGCGAAATGCATTGCATGCTGTATTTTATTTTTCGAGAACGATTATTTTTTTTCTGGAATTATAGCTAAGATACTTTGTTCATCCAAAAATGTAGTCAGGATAGTACAAATAGCTCCATTATTCCAATAATAATTACACTAGTTTTCCAGTAGATTTACAAAAATAGAGTATCGGAATTGCAGCTGTGCGTTGCAGGACGATAAGGTAAATACGATAAAAACATCAAAAATGGTAAAATTGGACTTCCGAAAGTTTACCTCTGAGTCACATAAATTTACTGTAGGATGATATCCAATGTTGCACTTTCTTCACCAGAGACAGATTTTTCAGGACTGAAATTTTCATTGCGAAACTGGTTCAATGTTTTCTTTCTTCTGTAACTTCCAGAATGATTGTTATTGAATGAAATGCACACGCCAGTGCTGACATTGAACCAGAAAAAAAAATCAATCCTATTCCAATCATTTGGCTTCTATTTCAATTTTTATAACAAATTTTATGATGGCGCAAAGTAACCTCCACGGGTGCAAAGTAATGCTGAATTACGGTGCATAAGATATTTTTATATCCTCTTATGCTGATGGCAAGGATCGGTTTGTTTACAAAACAAAAATCGGTAGCCTTCTCCAAGTTAGGCATAACTTCATAAGCATAGCCTGCTAATATATTCATTCTGGTGTAAAACAACTTTTTCTCGAAAAAAGATGAGTTTAGAACGTAAAGTTCACCATATTTCTTACAATACAATGAAACTTTAGATGAAATGTTTAGAAATGAAGCAGATGTGCTTTGGCAAGCCAGAGAACGTCCAGATCAATGTCAAAATAGTTTAAGTCAGCGAACAGAAAATAGTTTTTTATTCATAAACTGAGATGACCAGCCTGGAGCTCACTATTGTGAACATAGTATTTTCGGTACTTTTCTGTTATAAGCACTGCGATATAAATGACAGTCGAAATAAAAAAAAATGGTTTTACTTTTAACCCGTGAGTTGCGATAGCATAGTTTCAACGCATCGCACTCATAAACCCACGCCGCAGGTTCCATCCCTGAATGACAAAATTATTCCATGAGTGATTTCACTCGCTATCTTTTTCTTTCTCCCATAATTCCCGCATCATTTTAGCATAACATTATTTATAATTGAATAAATTAAATTATTAATTATATTTAATTAATAATTATTAAATTATATTTATTAAATTATTAATAATTATATGTATTGAAAATAAATTATTTAATTGATAGATTTTTAATCCTTGAAAATTAAAAACGTTCAAAAAAATCTTTAAACATTGTTCTTTCTAAGACTATTCATTAATAAATTATCTTCATTTGGCACATGCATTAACTAACAGGTGTAATTTTTAATATAATTTATTTATATTAATAATATTAAAAATTAATATAATTAAGTATTAATATAATTAAATTATATGCAATTTCCATTTTCATAAAGCCATGTCTGTCAGATTTACGGGTGACGACCCCAATGAAAGATAAACCCTCTCACAACCATGGGGCATGAATGCGCCAATTTGGCTAAAAATGCATGCTGTGCGCATGACGGAGCGAAGATTCTCTGCGAGGGATCAGCTAGTGCAGAGATTTCCAACCTGTGGTATGCGTACCCCTGGGGGTAAACGAAGGACTAGTCGGGGGGTACGCGAAATCAAAGTTGGTAATGGCGGAAACAAGGAAACATAAGGAAATAAGAAATTTACGGAATTTTGTTTCCCCATGTTAATACTTGCTGCATAATAACTATACCACTTGAAAAGTTTATTACTAAAGAGTGTAATTTTTAGCCATCCTTATAGGTTAATGCGGAATTATTACAATACCAATTTCATCTGTATTGGCGTTATATTAATACTCTTGTAAATATGCAATAAAATATAAGATTTAAAATATGTCCAGCAAATGTTATTAATTCGAGTCATTTGACTCTTAAGCTAACATAAACCCTTAACATTATTTATAAAACTTCTTTGCATAAACGGATGGTTGGTGGGGGAAGAATATGACAGTAGGGGGTACGCGAAAATATAAGGATTCATCAAGGGGTACGCGAGAGAATAAAGGTTGGGAACTTCTGAGCTAGTGTATAATAACTAGAAGATTTTTTGGCCGTCTGAGACGGACTTTTCGCTTGCCAGCAGTATATCAGATCTGATATTCACAGATTTACTAACGAAAGTTGTTGAAGAAAATCCCATGCATACTGCCCGAGTGCTTGAGAGATTAAAAAAAGCATCAAAACAGAACTGATGAATCAATTGACACTAACTTTCGTTTTGTCCGAGGAAAAATAATGCAAAATCCTCTAACAGAAATACAAAATAAAACCAATTATGAATTGATGAATGCAAGTCTTAAGGAGCCTTTCAGTGTAAGAACGGTTAAGGAAAAATATAAAATACATAAATATTCATTTTTCAAATTAAGTACGAACAAGAAAGAAATCTTTTAACAATAACTAAACTATTCTAAATAGTTCTGCGTGCCTGAATTAAAAAAGAAGAAAGGAAACGAACGATACATCATAATTCAACAAAAAGATTTCGCCGAAGTGGAACAATAAATTAATTCTAGTATAACTTCTATTTAGCTCCGCATGGATGAATCAACATAAAATAAAAAAGAAAGAAAGCTTCTAAACTCCGCTAAAAAACAACAGTCAAATAGAAATAATGTCTGTTTATCCCCTGTGTATGCTAATTTGTAGACGTAGACACAGCATCTGAATCTCTTTGGCACCTAACCAAACCAAACCACGTGATCGTCACCGATTTCGGACGGCTTTTATATAAGAGACAGTATACAAGGTACATGAAATGTGATAAGGAAGCATAGGTAAACGGGAATCATTATCTGGTAAGTATACGCGTTTTACATGCTAAAATTTGGTTGCAGTACAGGGGTGTAGGTGTGGAGAACACCATTTATTTGAAGATTTTCAAGGGAAGTATTTTTAAATATAAATTATTGTCTTCTGTTAGAGAAATAGAGGATTGTTTTGCTCTAAGAAGACAAGTAATGAAGCACATTATAGAAACATTCACCTTTCAAACTCTGTGTCTTTTCATAAAACGCTGTGTAATCGACTGATATCAAATTGGGCAATTGAGAAATGACTATCAGAAAAGCGTATTATGCAACAAGAAAATACTCGCGCAAAGATACATATTGACAGGAATTACGAATTTGCAAGTCTAA
>BGPR01012617.1:0-44269 GCA_013235015.1 Araneus ventricosus | reverse complement strand
TCCTATTTTCTGACTACAAATCTGCACGCAGCGGCTAACGCTCACCTCGCCGGAGGGGGAAAACTTAGTATGTTCATTTCAGACCTAAACTGAAGGGATTAAAACAATTTCCAGCTTTCCCCTAATTAATTCCGAATTCGGCCTTTTTTTACGACCCAATCACTGGGCTATGTATTGAAGATGGTTTTCCACCATATTCAAACGAACATGAACGATGAGCATTTGAATTAATTAATGTTGTTCTTTTGTTTAAAATACAGGATGAGATATACTGGGCATTCGCGATTTTGTTAACAAGTGGTCTTAATTAAAGTTCCGTAAAATAAAGTCAAGACCAAAGTTTGCTTTAAAGAAAATCCTCATAAGATTTATTATTTTTTCATAAAAATAATCTTATTTTGATATAAGTTTTTTGTATTTATTTTTCATTCATGAACTTTGTTTTCTTTATATAATATAAATTAATCTATACACAATACACAAGATAAGGATAAATTAATCTATTTGAGTTTTAGCGTCACCATAGTTCTCGTGGCGCCATCTAGTGATGTAAAGATCAACCAAGGTCAGAATACGTGTTTCAAAGTCGTAGAGATGAGTAACAGATGAGATTAGTAATATTTTTGTTTAATAATTTAGATTCTCTGTTTCAATAAATTCGTCTTCACCTTCTATCTTTCTGGTAAGCCTTCTTTCCATCCAAAGGACGCAAGCTCAACTTTTCCTTTTTTTTTTTGGAGGAAAATAGCTAGTCAGAAAGACAGTTGGAAAACTAATTGGAAATTAATTAAATTATGGGGGAAAAGTTTAAAATGGTAAAACCTCAAATATATATTTTAAAGATTAATTTAGAATTCATTTTTTCAGTGGCATATTTAAAAAATTTAGTGCCTAAGACAATTTTAGATTGGGAAACTTTTTGAAACTCCTGTCTGCTGTAGAATTACACAATAATGATAATTACATTCTAATTATGTTTTATATACTTTGGAAAATAAAGCTGCAATATTAGAGAATATGGTGCAAAATATGCATTTAGAAAAATGTAGATATTATGAAATTGCAGTTAAATCTTCAAAAAATCAACAGATATTGGTCAAGTTGAATGATTTTGTGAAAATCTGCTAAATAACTGCAAACTGAATTGAAGACAAAATGCAAAGTCGGGTCATTCCATGTCAAATAAACACACTCTATAAACCTCACCATCTCGGATTTTCATGAAATTTGGCAGAGATGTACTATTGATATAGACTTGGAAAAATACCAAATTTCACCAAGATATGTGAACTCCTTTTTGAATTACAGCAATGTAAATTTTCAAAAATTTGTCTAAAAACTGCAAACGGAAATTTTTTGAATTGCTCTAGGAGCTCTCCTAATTGAGCTGGAGAGCTGGGACAGGTGTCATTTTACAGCATTTTGCATGCTCTTTCCAATGGTATACAATATACTATAGGTTAGTATACAAAATGTTTTGTCAAAATTTAAATTAAAATTTTAATTTTTCAAAAAGTACATATTTTAAAATTTTCAAATTAATTCCATGAATAGTTTGTATTGTTGTAAATCACCTGGCAAAATATTAATTTGGGATGACAATGGGTTAATAGTCAAAAAAATTTTGAACTTAAGCTTGTTTTTCATCAATTCCCTGTACTGAACTGAATAATACAAGAAGGCTAATATTTACACTTCCGTCAAAATAAATATGAATGCTAACCTGAAGGAAGAACACAGTAATTAGTCTGAAATAATTAAATCGTACATATTTGTACTTGGCACAATACTTATTAGCTCATACTTTAACAATAAACAGATAAAATAATGACATTAAAGGTAAAAACACAATTCAAAACAACTAAAATTAAAATAAGATATAAACAAAGCATCTGGAGCGTGCTAATGCTGCAAGCAACCAAGATAACAATGAAAATGCAAAAAATACCTAACATAATGAATGAAATTCTTAAGAAATTAAGATTGAACAAGGAAGGAGCAGTTTTCTGGACAGCACAAGGAAGAAGAGTTCATCTGGTGGCTTCTTTAAACTGCTCCTTCTTTGTTCAATCTTAATTTCTTAAGAATTTCATTCATTATATTAGGTGTTTTTCATACTTTAAAGAAGCTTACAAACATTTCAAAGACATAAAAATAGGTTTCTCTAAATTTGCTGAGTTGAGACCGAAACATTGTGTATTAGCTGGTCAAAGTGGCGCACACTCTGTTTGTGTATGCCTAACTTACCAAAATGTCAAATTGATTATAGACAATGCTAAAAATGAATACTGTAACAAATGGCAACATAAAAAATTACAAGCAATGCCTACCAAAACTACTTTCTAACCCATCAACAACAATTGATTGCAACATATGGGGAAATGTGTTTACTGTCCAAGTGAAACTGAGAAGATACAATTTTGAAAGAATCCTTTGCTGTAAATTTGATTGAACAAGTTCCACCAGTGGGTTCAGTTTGCCAAAGACAAGTTTCCTGGAGATCCTTTCCTTTCTAAAAACCTTAGAGAAATCTTCGGAAAAATGTATTGATTTATTCTGCAGCAAGTTGCCTTCTTTGGTTCAGCACAACTTCACTGCCAAACAACAGGGAGCATTTTTTAATTACAGAAAAGGATATCTCAAAGAGTTTGTTGTCACCTGTGATTTTTTTGAAAATTATAGCATAGCAAGATGAAGCACAGAGGTATCACTGGACAAGCCAACAGGTCACAATCCATCCTTTTGTAATATATTTCAAACAGGAAAACGAAGTTGAACATGTTAGCTACGTAGTTGTTTCTGACAGCCTAGAGCACAACACAGTTGCTGTTTACACCTTTAAAAAAAAAACTCCTATCCTTTCCGACATCTAAATTTCAAAAACTTCCAAACAAGATTTTTTTATTTTTCAGATGAGTCTACCACCCAATACAAAAATAAGAAAAACTTTTTGAACTTCTGCTTTCATGAGGAAGATTTTAAAGTGAAAGGAGAGTGTTATTTTTTGGTCACAGAACATGGAAAAGGATCTTGCGAAGGAATAGGGGATTCAATAAAGAGACTGGCACCTTGTGCTAGTTTACAATGACCATATAAAAAATCAAACTCGAACCCCATGACAACTTTTTGAGTACAATGTAAAAAATATTACCAAGGTAGATTTTGCCTACTCAACCCAAGAGGAATATGCTGAATCAGAATTGTTCTTGAAAAGTCACCTTGATCAAGCATTGGCTATCCAAGGAACCAAGCAATATCATGCATTCATTCTCAAAACTACACCAACATTATTGGTGAAATACTTTTCATATGATTTGCAGGGTTGGGAAAAAGAAGTGTCAAAATATCCAAATAAACTGAAATTAGAAGACATATCAGGTTACATCACCACTATCTATGAAGGAAACTGGTGGCTCGGCTATGTTTTGCAGAAAAATGAAGAATTTGATTAAGTAAAAATAACTTTTCATCATAAAAGCTAATAAGTATTCTGCCAAGTACAAATATGTACGATTTAATTATTTCAGACTAATTACTGTGTTCTTCCTTCAGGTTAGCATTCATATTTATTTTGACGGAAGTGTAAATTTTTGAAAATTTACATTGCTGTAATTCAAAAAGGAGTTCACATACTTGATGAAATTTGGTATTTTTCCAAGTCTATATCAATAGTACATCTCTGCCAAATTTCATGAAAATCTGAGATGGTGAGGTAAATTTTGTTCTAAAACTGTGTTGATTTGACATGGAATGACCCAGTCTTAAAAAATCTACAAGATATTTAAAGAAAAAATAAAAATATTTTTTTTTGCAGATTTTATTAAATTAAATTGAAGAAAAAATGCAGTTTTTTTCTGTCGTCAAAAATTCTGCAGAATATTTAGAGAAAAATATAAGAAGAAAATTTTCTGCATATTAAATTGAAGGAAAAAAGCCAATTTTTCTGTCTTCAAAAAATCTGCAGAATATATTTAGAGAAAAATATAAGAAATTTTTCTGCAGATTAAATTGAAGAAAAAATGCAATTTTTTCTGTCTTCAAAATATCTGCAGAAATCTTTAAGAAAACTTAAAAAAACAAACAAATTATCTGCAGATTTTTTTTAGCTGGGTAGGTTGAAAATTATATATTAACTTTTTTGAGAGGAGGGCGCAGATTATGCTTTGGCCTAGGGCGTGAAATATCTAAATCTGGCTCTGCTTACTAGATTTAAATTTCACATTTTTTTATTTGCAAGATATTAAAAGTGAATTAAAATTTTGAACAATAAATATTATTACGTCATTCATTAAAATTTCACACTGTTTATTTATTCATTAAAACGGTTAAATCTTTATTTGCCAATTTTAGTTTAAAAATTGTCGTTTTCTCTTGCTGCATTCATTTTTGAACAAGTTCCACTGCTTTTCATTAGTTCACATGGCTTTTGTTCCATTAATAATTTGCTTCCAAAAACATAATTTAATTTAATAGATCCAAGAAAGTTCTGCAACCTATTTATTTTTTATGGTATACTTTTGATTAGTTATATTATATTTGAAACTCATTGTTTTGTTTTACAATTCACATTCTCAGTTTTTTAAAAGAACAGAACTTTTTAGAAGGAAGGAACGAAGAAAACAATTTTATTGATTTACTTTGTATAGCTTAAATTAGATGTTTTTTTTTTTTTTTTGAAGAATTATCTTAATTTATCTCAAAGAGCTGCTTTTAAAAAAAATTTAGGGAGGATAGTTTTATTGTTTCCCTATTTATTTGCTTGTGTTGTTATAAGAGTATACCATTCTGCCCTTTGGGATAAAAGAGTTGGCACTGTTTATTCTAGCTCGAAATTTAGAAGGAATATAAAATGGTTCTCAGTTTATGGTAAAATTCATTATAGTTCATAATATAAGTTGGTGATTTATGATTATCATTTCTCATTTTTTTAACTGAATAAGTCCCTTTATTAAACTTAAGAAAAAAAACTTTTCCTATTTAATATAAAATTTGAATGCTTGGAGACTGTTATGTACAATACATGTAGATAGATGCAACGATCGAAAGAAATCACTGTCACTTAATTATTTAATATCATAATAAAAAAAATCTCTGTTAGAATAAAATGAAAAAAGATAAAGGGAAGCAAAGGTATTTTAATTTCTTTATTTATTTGCTGTATATACATATAATATTATGAAAAATGGCATAGTATATATACTTTGCCAAGAGTAAAAGTATATTCTAAGGGTGGGGAAGCTTTTTGCACTGAAATGCCTCATCAAATTTCGGCAGTTGGGCAAAAGGCTACAAGAGCAGAATCTTAAGGATTATTGTTCTGCAATTATTATTATATTACAGATAATAATATATTCAATGCAAATTGCAAATAACTGGTAAGGCCGCATAAGATACTCAAGGCGCAAGTTCCCCACCCCTGGTATATTCTTTGTAAAAGTAAGGGAAAATAAACGTTAAAAATCAGATAAATAACAATAAAAGAATTAGCTTCAAACTGAATTACGAAGAAAAGCATAGACCTAGAATTAAAAGCATAAATAAGTTATTTTGCGTTAACATTTGTATCATCAATAGAATTTTCTCAGGAGGGGGCCTCATATTGTCAAAATCCGCCACTGCATTCAGGGTTAATTTATTGAAAAATTTAAAAAAATGCATTATTTATTTTAATAAATCACAAAATAGGGTGTCCCATAATTATAGATATTAAATTGTTTTATTGATGAATTTTAAATTTAACAACACTTATAAAAATACTAATACTGCTTCCATTACTTATTGTTTTGTCATTTCAAATACCTAATTTTCCATTGAAATTACTAAGTTTTCCACACCTCATTTCATGTTGCCTCAGTTCATACCTCATTTAGTATTGTAAACTGCTTCCTCGAAAAATATTGGCATCCATTTTTGTACATACCTAGTGCCAGCTTTCATCACATATCCTCTATAGGATTATGGTCTGAACTAAGTGCAAAGCAGATCATAATATTGATAGTATTCTTGTGAAATCCACATTTTTCACGAAGTGAAGTATGAATAAATGCTCCGTCTTCTTGAAAAACACAATCGGGTTATCCCAGCAAGTCCAGTACTGGAGTCAAATGAAGTTATAATATTTCTAGACAATCACTTATAGTTCAATTCTTTACTGCAAAAGACCAAAAACGTTTGGCTATTTGACCATTAAATCCAAAACCACTCCGAGTCATTACGGATCCTACATTTTGTTAACTAAAAGGAAAACTTTTGATTCACTTCTTAAATTTTGCCAGCAAAATTTATATACATTGTGCTCATCTAAATACCATTTTTTCTCATTACTAAATATGGTTGAAAGCCATTTATCACATAAAAACACCATTTTCTTAATCCAGTTCTGTCGTTCCAAGTTTTGGTATGCTTTCAAATTCAGCCTCTTCAACATTTTCTTGAAAATTGTTCTTTTAAAGTCTCTTATTCTTCTGTGAATCGTGTTTTTGGAAACTCCAACACTATTTATTATAACGTCGTGTTTTTTTCTGGATGTCATACCAGCACACAGACAAGTTTTCTTTTATCTACCAGACCTTCGATTATTATACTAATAACTAGCTGCGTGGTCCGGCGTTGCATGGGCAATCCCGAATAATGCAATATTTCCTGGCGGAGAGAAGTGAGGCTTCGGGATCCATATTTTTTCATATGCCTGCTTCCGTTTTTTACAACAAATATTTTAACTTACATTCCCGAACAAACGTTACGAAGTTAAACACCGTAAGATAAAAAAAAAAGGAAGAAAATGCAAGAAAACGATTTTTTTCCTGATGTTAATAAATCAAAACACAAAAGCTCGCTAAAAAAGAAAACCTTTTATACAAACCAGCTTCCGTGAAATAAATAAAAAAATGCAAGAACATCAGATGTTAAATTTTAATAATAGGGGAAGAAAAGAAAAGTGTCTCTTTTCAATAGATAGCAACATGATTTATATAACAGTAACTTAACGAAATAAAGCACGGTAAGACTAAAATAAAATCGACAGGAGGCTGTCTCTGCGAAACGGCCGCTGGGATTGAGCTGCATAGACTTACTTACTTTACTCAACTGTGACTTTCTGTAACTAAAGTAGCTGTATGTGACAATTAACTCTATAGTGACTATGTGATTCTATCTACATAAAATTCTTCGAGATTTTCACCAACTTTGCAACTCGACTGTGTCTAAACCGTAACTACAAATCCTAAAATTATTTTTGCAATCTTCAGTGTCTACCTTTCTCTGTTAAATGAAACTGAAACCAACTCTCTATGTTATTTGGTTGCGGAGCTATAAGTGTTTAACTTTAGCGCGAAAAGCGTCATAATTTTTTTCTTTCCGAACAACCATTAGACCGTTATGGAGGGACGTAAGTCTACATCAAAAGAAAAAAAATGCAAGAAATTGATTTTTCCGATGTTTATAAATCAAAACACGGAAGGTCGCTAAAAAAGAATTAATTAGAATCTTTTATACAAACCCATCTTCCGTTAAATAATAAAAAAATGCAAGAACACCTTATGTGAAAATCAAAAATAAGGGAAAAAAAGAAAACTGTATCTGCCAATAGATGGCAGCACGATGAATTCATTCATTTTGAAGTTTTTAATTAATATCTTTTTAACTAATTATAATTTCGGAATTTCAATGGTCAACATGGATTCCTTTGATCATTTCCCATCTTTTAGTACTTTCGGCTCGTTTCAGCATTCAGTGGTTCGTGAGAAGATAGCCGGTCATAGATAGATAGAAACATACATACTTTTGTTTAACTTCAGATTTTAATACTCAAGATCACCTTGTTGAAAAATTCTATGAATATCCCACAAGGATCGCCTAAAAATCTCAAAAATGGCAATCAGATGTTTCCTTTTATATTCAAAATCTAAAGTTTATTTATCTAACTCCTCTTATCAACCGGGCGTTTTCACGAAATTGCAAAAACATAAAGTAGTTTTATAAAACAAATTAAACAATTATTTTAAGGCTATAAAAGTAAAAAAAATCTGACGATATATACTTAGAACTGTTAATAAATAACCGTCAGAAAATAATAATGATTTTAAAGAGCAAATAAAAATTAAAAATATTTATTCTATTTAAAATTAGATGATATCATTATTTATGGGACAGGCAATTTTTTAATATTCTGAAATTTTATATTGTTTTCAATTATTGCCTTAAGTTTTTTACTTATAAATTCGAATAAGTCAAGGAATAAAAATAAACTGGATCATTTCTAAGAGTACATGAATCATATTTTAATTTGTAATGTCATTTTTGATATGTCTATATTTTTGGGACAGGGTGAACGTCAGCACAAACAGTCCTATAGCTTTTACATGATTTAGATGGCAACATGATTTGTAAACAAATGAAAAATGCACATATTAATTAATTCATTCATTAACAAATATTAGTAATTAACTGTATTGATCATTAATACTATTAACTAATTATATTATTAATCATTTAATAATTATAAATAAGTTATTTAATTAATATTGATAATTATTTATAAATTTCATTTTTTAATAACAAATATTAATAAGGGCTGGAGAGGGTTAACAGTGTGTAGCTCAATATGCTAGACACATGTTGGCCAATTCAAAGTTTGCACACTCAAAACCATCCTACAATCTCACTGAACAGATTTCAAATCACAGTTTACAGTGGCAATATTGTGCAGTTTAGCTACCAAACAATGCCCTTTACTGCATAAAGAAGGCCTTCCCATACCTGCATTGCTATGTGATTTCAAGTCATATTTATGCTTCCTATCCCTCCCGCAACTTCTTTGCATTAGTGCTGAAACACAAATAAAGAAAGAAATGGGAGAGTACGTTCCCGAGTATTATAGAAGTTGTATGTTAACTAGCTCAGACCCTCTACCAAAATTAAACACAGTCTTAAAAGATAGTTTTAGAAATAAACTTAATCCTAGGTGTGTAAAGTAAAAACTAAAAGTTCTAAAAAGAAGGTATGAAGACTGGTTCAATAATGCAAGGACTATTTTACCTTGGTAAATACAGTATTTATTCAAAGTATAATGGGAGTACATAAAGAGTGAAATAGAAGTACACACAAAGCAGAGGATAACATCAAGAACTGCCGATATATATTCGTTTAAATACATCAATTAGCAATTTACACAAAACATACATTATATTTACAATATATATAAATATTAAGATAAAATTAAAATAAAAATACCCTATCCATAATCATACATTCAAAGTACAAAAGAAAATTTGACAAAAAATCTATTAATACTTGAAAAAACTCCACCTTATTTTGAATTCCAACCAGCCTGGGACATATATATTTATTGTTTTTAGTGCAATATATAATGGTGAAATATGATATTAAATATTACACCATTATATTATACAATTACATCAAATATCTTTGATTTAATATAGATACTTTCCATATAACGATGATATATTGTTAGGGTTAGCATATGGATTTTTTCATTCTAAATTCGTTCATTTTAGGATAAATTACCCTTTCTGTTTTTCAACAATTTTAGTAACAGGGATGGTTTGTACAACAAAATCGATTTAACTGCTAATACTCTTCCAAAGCGGAGGAACTAATTTTATTGTTGAAAATTCCAAATTTATGGTTTGACTTTTTCAACAGTTGTAAGAGTAATATAGATCATAGATTTGTTTTAGTTTTACATGCGCTGCAACTTTTGTTTATAGGATCATAATTTAAATTTTGTTTAATTAATAAATTTTTAGTTTTTTAATTGCATTTTTGATATGTTTTGTTTTGAATGTTCATATATAACAGGTTATATTATGGTTAATATTACTAAATATATATAAAATAAATTAATTTAAAGTTAATTAATTTATTATATATATAATGGAAATCAATATCATTCAAAGAAAGTAAAAAAACAAAGATAAACTCGGAGGGAATCGTAAAAAAGAATCCATTCTAGACCATTTTTTCAAGGGCTAAGCACTTTATTCGAAATGGATTCAAAATAATAATTGGGAAATATTTCTGTAAGAAGCTTGCATTACGCCAAATATGGCTTCTTTTAGCTCGAAATTTCCCAACAAAAGACAAAGGACATCTGTACATCAAAAAGCATTATTTCAAAAGAAAGAGGTAAACCAAACACAAACATAAAAACGCTAATAAGATTGATTAAAATATCAGTCACCTGGCTTTTAGAAGTAGCCATCATAAAAATAAACTTACCCCCAAGCTCAGAATAGAGGGGAAAAAAATGCCCTCACGTAATGACAATACCACACAAATTTTCTTTTAAAAAAAGGAATCAGCAAATTTTTAAAAGAAACACTAGTCCCATGGCGCCAACTATATTCGAAAAAACAAAACAGAAGGAGTAAAAACAGGAGTTTTTTAGCGAATGGAACTATTTAGACATATTAATAAAAAAAAAGCCCTTAGTTTCCATCTATGCCTCAATGAATGTGATTTTTTTTAAATTGTATATTCCATATTGCTTTCAAGTATAAGATCTTTAATGCCGTAAATATTAAAAGGGAAATGGTTGTATTTGAGAGTCTTTAAAAAAACATTGGAAGAAATTAAAAAAATAATTTCCATTATAGAATATTTTTTTTAAATCTGTTAGCTTCACTAAATATTATGTTTCTAAAAACTCTAGAATCTATATTTGATTGGAATAACTGATAATCAAAAAATTTTTTACACTTGATATTAAATTCAGCTCTTTTATCAAACAGGCTAATCAAAGTTTTTTGCTCAGTAATTTCAATTTTAATATCTAAAAAGGTACCTTTATTTTGATGAGAAATCGTTTTATTATACATCAATATGCATATTATATATATATATATATATCAATGAATTTATTTATATTTTCCAAGAAAACCTTCACTAAAATCTAAAAAATTTCTTTTAATGACCACAAATTATTGATCTCTAAATTGGTGTTTCATTTTTATGGTGTGGATAAGTTTAAAACAATGCCTTTATATTCATTCATACTTCTATCTCATATTCTTTCATTCCTCTATACCTTCTTACATCATAAATAGTCGAGTTCTAGGTATACTAATGCTCATACAATACAAGACAAATCATCATATGTACCACTCCTAGGACTATGATATTTCCATAATTATGATGTCACGGAACTTATACAGTCCAATTGTCATAATATAAGGTGAAGTTCTATAACAATCAATAAAATTATTTTTAATACAAATAATTTTTAATATTTATGAACAAGAAAAAAAATTCATGCATATATGATCTTTCTAATCAAATTCTTTTCTTCATAAATCGTAAATGAAAGATTTTTCATTTGTGTAATCAAGAAAATGTTTTATCCAGATAAAATTTTTTAGAAAAAACTTTACCACAAGTATCAGACACAAAAAGGGTTTTTTTCCCTTTGTATGAAAAAAATGTGGATTTAAATTATATTCCTAAAATTTCCTCACCTATGATGTCCTAGCACTTGAACAGTCCAATCATAAAAGAAGCGAGTTTCAAAATGAAGAGTATAAATTTATTTTTATGAGAAAATTCTGATCTGCATACATCATGAAAATGCAGGGTTGGGTGTTGTGTGCGAGATAATAATCCTGAAAATAACCTTTCCGACAAAATTATTTACTACCCACATAGAAAAAATTGGGTTTCTTGTATGTATGCACAAGAATATATTCAAGCAAAAAATCGTTTAAAGAAAATTCTTAATTCACAAATCATAGAATTAAGGTTTTTCATTTGTGTGAGTAAGAAAATGTTTAGAAAAAAAAAGATTTTTTAGAGTAATGTTTACTACAAATATCACAAACAAAAGGCTTTTACTATGTATGAGTACAAAAAAGTGTATTTTAATATAAAAAAAATGATAAAATTCTCTCCCACATACATCACAAGAGTACGGTTTTTACATTTGTATGAGAACGATAATGTTTATTTAAATTACTTTTCCATGAAAATTCTTTACCACAAACATCACAAGAAAAGGGTTTTGCATTTGAATGAGTAAGATAATGCGCCTTTAAATGACTTTTTGTTGCAAACCCTTTATTGCATATATCACAAGAGTGAGGTTTTTCATCTTCATGAACACGATAATGTCTATTTAAATCATTTTTCCGATAAAATTCTTTACTACATAGTTCACAAGAATAAGGTTTTTCATTCGTATGAAATTGATAATGTTGATTTAATCTGCATTTATCAGAAAACATTTTATTGCATACATCACAAGAATAGGGTTTCTGATTTGCATGAGAACGATAATGTCTATTCAAATTGTCTTTCCGTGAAAATTTCTTACCACATGTATCACAAGCAAAAAGCTTTTCCTTTGTATGAGTATAAAAATGATCATCTAAATAATGTTTCCGAGAAAAGTCTTTACCACATACATCACAAGAATAGGGCTTTTCATTCGTATGAGTTCGATAATGCTGTTTTAAATGACTTTTCTCCGTAAACTCTTTATTGCATATATCACAAGAGTATGGTTTTTCTTTTGCATGATAACGAAAATGTCTATTTAAACCACTTTTCCAAGCAAATTTCTTATGGCACAAATCACAGGAATAATTCTTTTCGTTTGTATGAATAAGAATGTGATCCTTTAAATGCTGTTTTCGAGAAAATTTCTTATTGCACACATCACAAATAAAAGTTTTTTCACTGGTATGTACAATAAGATGTGCTTTTAAATAGCTCTTTTGAGAAAAAGCCTTGCAACAGATATGACATATGAAATTTTTTTCATTGGTGCAAATTTCAGTTTCGACAGTTGTGTCAGTAGCAAATGCTTTCAGAAATAGAACATTATCCAAAAGTTCTTCCTTTACTTCCATCCTCGATTTTTTAAATATTTTTTTTCTTCAATAAAATAGCAGAAGTTGTATCGGGGATAATTGAACTTTAGAACTGCATTTTCCTTAATGAATTGCTTTATTTCTAGTTAAAGAAATTTTAGTTTTTGTATTCCATCTGGTCATCCCTAGAAGACACCTGGAAAAGAAAATGCATTTTCAGTACCACTTTACATTACCATACACGTTTCTTATTACTCTACAGAAAAGAAAGAGTAAATGCACTAACAGAGAAGGTGGTTCTTTGTTTGCCTTTCGAAAGTCAATGAAGCACGTTCTGAAAACAACCAAAATGACGCAATTTTTCACCAAGTATTTATTAAATTAATTAGTAAAATAGTTTTGCATGGGAAGTCTCATTCATTCAACAAATTGAATTTTGTTACCTCGTACTCTTTTTCCTCATATTCAGTCACTGTCAGACGAAACATTATTTAAAGCATTTGCGATTGTGTGACTTGCAAAGAAACATTCTCGATTGGCATGAAGAAATGATATGAAGTAAAACTAACCTTTTCCAAGGACGGTTTGTCACTGATGTTTTGACACATAACTTTTTTAGTTTTCTTACATAAATTACAAATATATTCATCGGTACAGTTTGTACAATCCTTGCCTTTTTGTCACAGAAATCTAACCGAGAAATTACTTAATATTATTCAAAGAAAACCAATAACTATAAATTTCAAGAAAAAATATCAATTCAAAAATGTCAGATAGACTAGCATCCAACCAGAAGGCATTACACACCCTAACTAAAGATGCAAATAATCTAACTTAAGTCAGTCTCCCAAACCCAACTAAAAAACAGGACAATCTGCAGTGAGCTCCTAGTTTCTGCAATTGGCTCAACAATATGCATTTCAACTAAAATTATATTTACTTTTATGTTTATTTGATTAATTATGTTATTCAATTGTAAACCAGACATGTATCCTTAGTTTACTTCAATTCATATGCTGGATACCCATCCTATCCCAAGCAGCTGCCAATTATAAATATTTATTTTTAATTATAACCATGTTAACCTGCAAACTAATAAATGGTTTCAATTGTTTCAATGAAGTGGGAAAGCTACATAATAAAGAATATAAATTATTAACCGATAGTATCTCTTTATTTTATATTTTAATCAAAATCAGTAAAACTTTTATGATTATTAATATTTTTTCTATTGAGACATTAAATCAATTCCCTCAATTTTGTACATCTCGAAATATTTATCAACCCAAATAATTGAATTACAGAAAATACTACAGTGATTGAACTAAAAGTCTCAGAGGATTTCTTTCACATTATCTATATAGTTTTGACAAAAGGAGTTGACAGAAAGGTAGATTACTAACATCTAAGATGAGACTTTAGATCAAACATTTTGTGATCTGTAGAACTCTCTGAATTCTAGGCACCTTTTAACTAATATCTTTATCAACAATAGAACAGTTTTAGAGATAATTTATTTGGAATCGTGCATTCCATTGAGTTTCGAAGATTTTCAAAATATCCTAGAAGCAATTAAAAACATTAAATAACAAAAAAATTCCATTAAAACTGAACTAAATTTCTAGAAGTGTTCCTCATATACAGAATGATTTAAAAAAAAAAAAAAACTTCGGGAGTCTTTGGCAATCATACCATGTATGGAAACTGTATGAAATTTTGTATGCAGGTATTTTAAGATATGCATTCAAGAATGACGAGAACAGTGTTTCTAACATGGATCGACTATCAATAGTATTATAAACGAAGTCTAAAGTCTATAGATCGGATTTTTGGAACTATCAACTGAAACTTTCAATAGTATTGAATTCCTCAATACTATCAATAGTTTTCTCTAGGGTAATATGCACGCCTCCACACACGATGACACTTTGTACAAACTTGGAAAATTTGTGAAACACGAGAAAATTTTTCACTTTTCTGTCCTAATTGGTTGTTTTCACCTTTTTCTTAGCGTCATTTTTTTTTTTCTTGCTGCGAATAATAAACTCTGGTTAAAGGAAATTTGTTTTTGTCTTGTTTCTAGAGGTCTTTGTTCTGTTAATAAGTCTGCCATATAGATCAACATACACTACTAAAAATTAGCACATTTTTCATTCTAAATGTAGATAATTCCACGACCAAGGGTATTTCTTAAGGATTATTTTAGTAAAATAAGATCATTATTATTTTTATATTATTTACACAGAATTAATCGTCAGATATTTTAGACATGCTAAGAGGAATGTAGAAATATAGAACTCGTTTTTTGTTTGTTTGTTTTTCATAATGCGAGCATCTTTTATTTCATATAAGTGAAAATACTTCTGTAACAATTTAAATACTTAGTAACTTTCAATGGACTTAAACGAAGGAATAAACATATTACAATATTTGTATTTCTTCCAGTTTTTGAACACACAGAAAACTGAAAATTGTTATTTTGATAATTTTTTAAACTTTTCTTCATTATTCTGAGATTATAATTAAAAGTATACATTTAGAGGATATCTGTAATTAATTATATAATAAATCATATCACTTTTTAAAAAAATAAAGATGAAGCCGAGGGAAAAACAATATGTTTTTGGTCGAGCACAATTCAGAAATGAAATTATGCTTATTCATTCCAAATATTCGAAGGAAGCCTCTATCAGGATTTAAAAAAAAAAAAAAAAAAAAAAAAAAACATGATCACACACAAAACTCATTAGCGCCAATAGTCTGTCGGCTGACTCCTGACCCCATGCGGTGCGGCAGAATAGGGAGGGATTTTAATTTTATGGGACAATTAGGGCAGAGCTGAAGAGCTTACAACATGGGGGGGGGGAATGAAACCTTAACTTTTTACTGGTACAGTAGTTATTTGGCGGTGGAATAGAACCTGGGACCTTTAACCTGGGACCGAGTTAAGCTTCTTAACCATTAGACAAAAGGAATTCCCAATGTCCAGAGGTGGATATTGGCTTATATACATCAGAGTAAGGTGACGTAGCACGGTTCGCTACAGGAGCAACCCCCAGCTTGTTTGATATTATCTGAATATCAAGGAAGCGATGTGCTGCATGCATATACGCAGATTGCTGCCCCGATTGTTTGTGCGCAGGCACATGCATGCTTTGTGCTATGAAATGTGTCATAGACTTTGAATTGAGAGAGCTGCGTTGCTGTAGGAGATGCAGGGCTGCCATCTGCCGAATTTAGCAGAAGATGGAATTGATCTGATATTTGGTGCTGTCATCTATTAGTGGGACTGAAAATTGTTGTTGTGTGTTCTTTGTCCGCGAGTAACCACTATGGTTGCGGAATAGAACCTGGGACCTGAGTTAAGCTTCTTAACCACTAGACAAAAGGAATTCCCAATGTCCCGAGGTGGATATTGACTTATATATATCAGAGTAAGATGATGTAGCATGGTGCGCTACAGTTATACCGACCCACAAACAAAAGCTAAAAAAAAATTCTGGTACAACAGTTGTACTACCCGTAAAGAAAAAGGTAAAACAACAACAAATGTTTCTAATAATGACGAACAAGATGTTAGTCTTAAAATTCAGAACACTAAAGAAAGCTTTAACTGCATTCTGTGGAAATCCATCCCAAAAGAAATTCATGTTATATTACCAAACTTAATATTTGGCGCATTCATGGCTGTAATACAAATTAATTAGGTATTAGATATTCTGAATACCATTGGTAAACATGCTGGTACATATGCATCGAAAAGATTTGTTTATCTTGATTAAAAAAAACAAACAACAACTTCATGAAGCTAAACAGCATTAAATACCTTCAGTAGAAACAGAAAGAAAAAAAAATTGAACGAATAAAAAGATGAAAATTGATACAAAAGAGCAAGATCAGGATATAAGCTATGAATGTGATAAATTTTAAGGTTCTTGGGATGCTTGTCTAACAATTATTAAAATTTAAACTTAAAATACATTTTTCTTGAAGCTAGCTTTTATGAACAATTCTCTCATTTCAAGCATAATAAGCTCAAGATATTGGCAATAAATTGGCTTAAAATTCTATGAACAATTTCTTTAAATGTTTTTCTAGGAAACATATTAAAATGACTTTCATTGCAAGAATATATTTTAATTTATTGCCTTTTATTTTAAAAAATACATTAAAAATTGATGGAAATCTTAATTGTTGCATTCCCTTTAAAATCTTCATTTAAATATTAATAGAATTTTAAAATCTGAGTACAACCTCTAGTCTAAAGTATGTAGTTTATTTTCGATTTAGTTTCATTTGAATCAATACAAAAGTTTGTCTCTAGTAAGTTTGAAGTTCTTTAAATTTTAACATAAGAACAACTTAAAATTAGGATTTTCGCAAAATCATATAAATTCATCCATTATTAATCTTTCATCAATTATTAGTCTTTAATATATCTTAATCTAAAAAAAAATTATTGTGGTGTTCCTATATTTTTAAAAAGGTACTCCAAACATGTTTAACTACCTTAAAAATTAGATGTTGCTCAGTTACAATTTCATTATTAAAGCTTACCTACATCAAATAAAAAAATTACATATTTTTTTACTAATTAAAAAAATTACTCAAAATTAATTTTAAAAATGGCAAAAATAATGTTATGTATACTGAAATGCATCACTAAGCAATGTACCATAAGTTACAGCATCCATACAGCTACAATACAGGGTCATTCTACAGAAAATGTAATATTTCCGTCACATTCATTTTACAGCAAAATTCTCAGACAATCATTCATTAAGCTATGTTTTTTAGTGGTGGTAAAAATATATCCAATTAAATCAGTCACTAAATATTTTATGATGATCCTTAATTTATTATTTATTTAGTTCACAGTATGTGAATTTGCACCTCCATGGCATGTGACACACCTGGTGCGACTGTTAATGTTGTTCAATAACTTGTTTAATTAAAAAATTATTTAAATATTTATTATTCCTGCCACAAGTGTCTCAAATACTAAATGTTGAAGCATATTTAAAATTTTTATATTGTGATTTAAATTGTTTCAGAACAATAAAGACTGGTGTCGCACAATAAATTCTCACCTCCATTACCCAAACCTAAAATGCCATTTTTTTACTCATAAATGGCAGTAGAGCCATCACATTTTGTTTCCCAAGATACAAATCATCCATCTTAATATTACAGCTATAAAAAAAGTGAGTAACTTTTCGGTTTAGAGACAAGGAGACAGATTTTGTTCTTAAGAAACGAGTGTGGTTATTCAGAAGTCTCACCTCCCTGTCCTTGAAGTTCAAGTATGTAAAATAACATAAAAATAAAAGTTTACCTGTTTTAATATGCTTAACATGTGTAGATTGTAATAATAAAAAATAAGTTTTTTTCTCTGAAAAAAGCAACCATTCAGCCTATTTTTATAGAAGGTTCCTCACCTCTGTGACACCCTTGTCAATTTCATTGTCGCGGAAGTGAGATGCATTGTTTTTAGACATTAAACAAAATTATATAGCCAGCAATTTGAGAGTATACTGATATTATGCATGTATTAAACACAAATTGTAAACTCATAAAGTGAATGACTAAAATTTAAGCTATATCTTAATCCCGATATTTAATTTTGATTATATTAGGATAATTAATTAATTAATAAGATGATAATTTCTTTTTCTAATTCTCTATATGAGCTGATTAAATGTTTACAATTTATTTGAGTGCAGTAATTATAAATTTTTTCGTGTTTGATATCACCTCTAAGGTTAAGTATATATGTATGTATATATGTCATTATTTATGAGTAAAATAATTTAAATTTAGTTGGGCTATTGTTCATGGTAATTTCTAGTAAGTAGAAGTTTCATATAAAAATGAAGAGGGAAAAAAAAGGAAATTTAAGATTTTGAAATCTGAAAATATTTGGGTTCAAATATTACATTTTCAGGAGAATGATACACAATCCACCAGTGCCTAATCCATGGGTTATTGCTTGAGTACTCATACTTGGGAGTATCTTCTGTAGAATACAACATATTTTCCTCATTGTTCAACGTCTGTTTCCATTTATTTATAAATACTCTGCAAGCACACAGTCCCTAAGCCATTAACCCTCGCTGGCCTAGTGATTAAGGTGGCCGAAAAAAGCCCTAATTCCTTTTTTTCACATCGCTATACCGTGGAAAAGTGCGAATTGGTAAGAAAGAAGACAAGGGAAAAAATAGAAAAAATTTGATTGATATCTTCCTTTCCCGCATGGGCCTTAAAAATCATAAAGTGACAAAAATCGACGGCTTTTCAATATTTTTTTTTAAATTTCACTCTATCTGTTTACTATAGCATTAACTGTTAAGTACTTATTATCCCTAAGTAATAAAATTTAGTTTATCCAAATCCGTCTGTAACTTCCCATGGTACATTTCCTCAAAAAATGAAAAAACTATGCGAAATTACTTCAATATGCAATTTTCAGTTCCTAATTCTCAACCTAATCTTCATACATCATCTTGATAATGAATTGCAACAGATAGATGTATATACACAGCAAAAGTTTATTTAACTCTAAAAATATATCAACTTCAATTTTTTTTCTTTGATTATGGCAACAAGTTGCAAAACTAAGCTCCAAAATTACAATATTATTTATTACTTAAGAACGAATGACAATACAGAAAGTAACAAAAATTAGCAAACATTTAAGAAACCCCCTCAGCCATTAAAACATCTTTATATCTCTTAAAGTTCTTGCATGACATTTTACTTTCTTCTCACAGAGGATAATTTAAGTGTGATTTATGGGAAAACTTGAACATTATGGACAATAGCGTCATTTTTGGACTTCCACAAACCTTTCGTGTTGCTTCTAATCAGCGTTGCCTTTGGATTTTGACACCCTGGATACAAATATAGATTAGAGCCCTCCTAAGTCAAGTTCTCAGTAGTTTGGGGAATGTGACTTCTCAAAAGAAATAACAGGGTATCAACATATGAATCCACCTTCTACTTAGAAAACGTTTTATTATTACTATTTAACTTAAACTAAACAAATATAAACTCTTAAAAGATAAATATGAATAGGTTAACTTTATTCACAGTCGGAATATTTCAAATGATTAAATATGATATAATGACTTGGCATTTATTTTTAATATAGGCAACTACAATTTATTCTTTCTTCTATGTCTAAGGATTTGTGTATGTGTATGCACATAGGGGCTTGGGAATCTTTATATATAAAAGGCAAATACCATGACTCACTCACTCATCATGAAATCTCCCATACCAAGAGGCCTAGAAACTTGAAATTTGGCAGGCGGTTACTTCTTGGGTAGTAGGTACTCATTAAGAAAGGATTTTTTGAAATTTTAATTAAAATTTAAATTAAACGCTAAATTTTAACGGTTTTCCGGAATAATTTCGGAACCTATTATAGCACAAAAACCATTTTTACATCAACTTAAATATAAAAAAAAAAATAAGCTTTTCACTGATACCAATCTTATTCCCATGCGACATTCTGTTCAATTTTAAATAATGTTTTAAAACATGAATTGCAACAATGTTTTTATTGTTGCAAATAAAATTCAAAGAAACATTATTATTTCAGTAAATCTTTTTTGCGATTGTTATGGTTGCGATAGTATAAATTGTTTTCCTGAAAAATTAACGCCAAAGAAGAATTTTCACTTTAGTATTCATTGCATTGCTGAAATATTTTATTGTACCTGCTTCAAAGTAGTATTTTTTTAACACGTGGCAACAGATATTTGAATTCAGGTTTGTTTGTTTTTGTGTGTGAGGTAGATTGAAATGATTTTCATCCTTTCTTCAAGCATTTAATTTCATGCTTTCCTGCCATTTTAAAATTATGAGGCATGAAAACACTTTCAAATTTTTGTATATTTCATTATAGGTAATTTTTCATTAAAATTTTGGTTGTCTTAAGAGTACAATACTGCCACCAAACTTGAATTCAGTCAAGTGATAACTCATCAAATTTTATATTAGATTTTGCACAGTTCAGAACTTATGGTAGGAAGCCAGCTTAACGGTAGAGGTGTGAAGTTGGTGATGGGACATTATCTCGACTAGATATATATAATATTCATGACTGACTCATCACGAAATCTCCCAAACCATTAGGCCTAGAAATTTGAAATCTGCAGGTGGTTGCTTTTTGAGTAGTAGGTGCTTGCTAAGAAAGAACTTTTAGAAATTATAATTATAATTTTATTTAATTAAAAATTACATGTAATTTTAACGTTTTTCAGCAATAATTTCGGAGCATATTGTCACACAAAAATAATTTTAACTTCATCTTAAAATTTAAAAAATTAGCTTTTTAATGACACTAATTTAATTTCCATGCAATGTTCTGTTTAATTTTAATTAATTTTTAAAAATGTTTCCAAACACAGCGAGACAGAGCAACGGTTTTGCTCATGGTTCCTCAAGATCACAGTTATATTTATAGCACTAGAGGGAGAGGGGAGGGTTGGCGACGGGTTATGAACTAGGGAGAAATGCTGCCCAGTCATAATTCACACCAGTGGGGGCAAGTCGGGGGGTCACTAGCCCCCCTACTTTTTAGGGAAAGTTTAAATTTTTATTTCTTTATAGCTGCCTGAAACTAAGACTTACAAAAAAGCAATAGAAGCTAACTAATTTTTTGATTAATTTTTTAATGTTATTGTCTACCTCTATACTTCCGGGTCCTTTAGATGTCTACAAATGTCTTTTTTGCCGCCTCACTTTTTCCACCCAGTTTGGCAACCACTGGTTCACATGAGTCCATGGTTGGGCTTTCACGACAATATTCAGGGTTAATCATTCTACCGATGAGTGATAGATGAATTGAGCAAGAGTTATTTGAAATGCAATATTTAAGTTTCGTTAGCTGTGATGTATCATACATAATTGTATTGCTGGCATTTTAAAATGTACGTCTTTAGATATTTTACAATCTGCCAAATAAAATAAAATAATCACTTTTTTTATTCATCTTTCCTGAGTTATGATGGGTGAAACTGCGGCGGGGACTGCTATAAATAATGTAAAATACAAAAATAGAAAGTAATTTAAACGGGTGAACCAGCTGGACACCGAAGGCAGATAGTATAGTGTATAAAAATTACAGTACAGTAGCACAAAAATTTTACTACAATACAATTCACTTTATTTCACAGCCATGTTTAAAATTTTTTTAAAATTAATTATTTTTATTTAGGAATTTTTTCCATGGCCTTTATGTAAAAAAAAATAGTGTTCTTTTAGTGAGTGAAATTTTTTTTGAGAAATATATAATACTTTCCGAGATATCGTCAAAAGTTCCAAAAACTCATTTAACATGGGAAACACCATTTTTCAAAACCCTATAACTCTCGAAATATTAATCAGAACTCTATAAAAATTTTTGGGGAGGCTAAATTCATGACGGGGAGTCGATACAGCGAAAAAAATTGATAAGCATAATGGGAAAATTCAGAGACAGCTGTTAATTAACTCGGTTAATCAGTTTTTTAATCTGAATAAAGCTGTCCTCTTGAGCCGACACTAGTTTTGTGAAGATTCAATAATATATACCAAAATTCAGAAGTGTCCCATTCATTTTGTTGACTGTACAGTCGTGGGGAAAAAAAAGGATCCACTCAACATTATTCCGCTGCTAATCATTTTATCTTAAAACAAAAGGTACCAATTTTCAGGAAATAACGTCTACTAATAGATTGCATGTCTAAAAAGTTCAAAAGGGGTTGTCTACATATTTATAATTGCACTAACTTCAAAATTTCCAATATAAACATATTTTTCTTAAAATATTTCAAATCTACATAAAAATTTATGCTGGAATACCAACTTTCATCATTCCAGCATTTTTGGTTTCGGAATTATACGCAAGCAAATGAAATTTTGAGTTTCTAATGTTAAAGTAAAATTTTGAATTTTTATTGATATCTTGAGAAATAATGTAACTATTTACCTAGAATTTTTTTTATGTAGTAGTATGAATTATTCTGTACATTTTACTTTTTATTTTAAAATCATTTTTAGTACATGAAATATTTTATCAAAATTGATGTTAAAAAATTTTGAATAGCAACACTTAAAAATTTTAAAGGTAATCGAAGCAGATGGCATTTGATAAGCCTATGAAAAATTTCAGCATATTCGTACGAGAAGTTTTGAAGTTACATCAAATTTTCAATTTTCGCTGTAAAACGATGCACTTAAGGGGATGCCTTATATTTTGAAAACATTTTCATTATTAAATATAATCATGACACCACTTTATTTTTCAAACTTAAATATATAAAGATTTTAACTATTTATATATATGATTAAAACTTTATAAATTAAAGTGGTGTAATATTAATCATTTTTTTTTTTTTTACGCATCAAGTTTTAAAGATTGTAAAATGTAGATCATTACTTTGAAAATAACATTTAAAGTGCAAAATAATTTAGAATGCTACTACTGACATTTAAAGGCACGCAGAGAACTTTAGCAAGTAAATGTGAAGAAAACTCCCTTTATGTCGAGAGCACAAAATGCCAAATATCTTCCAATCTATTAATGATATATTAACCAAAATTAATATCCTGGGGTATTTTTTCATGAGAAATTTATTTATGACATCAAAAAAAGGGTGTTGCAATTGAGAATTTTGAAGTTAGTGCCATTTTAAATATGTAGATGACCCCTTAAGAGAATTTCAACCTTAGAATCTTTTAGTATACGTTATTTCCTGTAAATGGTACCTTTAGTTTTAAGAATCAATGATTAGCGGTGAAATAATGTTGGGTGGATACTTTTTTTTCTGCGACTGTACAAACAGAGTGAAATAGAAGTCCACACAAGGTAGAGGATAACATCAAAAGTTAGTTTAAAAAAATTATTATATCTCAATGAATTTACTTATATTTTTTTAGAAAGCCTTAGAAATTTCTTTTAATGTCCACAAATTATTGACCTCTAAATTGGGTTTGCTACATTGTTGTTTAGTGTGAATAAGTTTAGAACAATGCCTTTATATTTATTCATTCTTACTTCTGCCTCATATTCATTCATTTCACTGTGCCTACTTAAATCATAAGTAAACACACATTGAGTTCTTGGTATACTAATGCTTAGATAATAAAAGACAAATCATCATATGTACCATTCCTAGGACAGCATACAATATTTTCCCCACCTATGATGTCACAGGACTTATACAATCTAATCATCATAAAATAAGATCGAGATCTATAACCAAGGTTACTACTCAAGCAGGAAAATCAAATTCCTCGACTTTTCCAGGAGTATTCTCAAGAAAATTCCAATCAAGTGTGCTAATATGTATTGGCCGTGGTGAAGGTAAAATAAGACTATGTAAGTTGAAAACACTGAACTTATCTAATTACAGGTGAGAATAATTAAAAATTCCACTTTTGATTTCTCTCCCAAATCTTCTTTCAAATCAAGTTTTTCCGAAAACCATTAAAACTGAAAATTTTTTGTATAGTCAGCCACCTTTCTTTCCTTCCACATTCCTTTACTTTTAAATAAAAATTCTTTAAATTGCATTTTTGCTTTATTAGCAATTACAGAATTTATCCTTTCATTTTCATATAATACCTGTAATAAAGCTCTCCATTCTTTTTTTGGCCAAAGTTTCATTTGATACAATTAATTTTAGATTGAGGGATGACAGATATTTTACTAAATCATACTTAAAAGGAATTCTCTCCAAAATTGTAAGGGTGATTTTTATTTAAAAGGCCCAAAATTCATTTCTAAATTCGCTCTTCATAGTTTCCCTCTACTTTTGGCCAAATTTCCACCAGCAGCAGCAATGCCTGTATCCATTTCGGAAATATTATAATAATTTTTATGATCTTTAACATCAATCTTCATTAATTTTTGTAGGGGTCTTAGTCTCTAATAAAACTTCTCTTTTTAAAAATTTGGTCATCAATTGATGTAACATGTTATAAAAAGTATTATATAAAAGAGGACATTTGGGTTCAGTACACTGAAATGTTTTAAGTTTAGTTATATTAACGTCCCATTTTTAAGCAACACAAGGGCTATTTTGGGAAGGGCCTCGTAATTTTGAACCTCGGTCAAATGATGAGGATGACACCGGAGCTGGCACCCCCTCCAAACATCCACACCACAGCTATGGGAGGATGTTTGGCCCCATATCTATGATTTGACATGTAACAGGACCAATACTAATCAGATCTTCAGGGTAATGGGGAATTTTCAAAACTGGCACGCTCCAGCCCCAAAGCCGAGATCTTACCACTAGGCCACCGCGGCAAATCTTTTAAGAAAGGGATACAGTATATTCGCAATAGAAATAAAAGACAGATATGGGCCAAAATAAGTTTATCCTAATAGCATCCTTTTAGGCTGTCTACAATCACAGTACATGGCAGTTTTGTTGATTCAATGTATTTTTTTACGTAAACAAAAACTTCAACTGTTCTTTTGGCAACATGCATGTTTTCACACTATCTAACATCACAAAATTTAAATGGGAAAGTTTGATTATCAGTGATGGAAATATAATCTGCTCGCTGAGCAGGACTATTTTTGAATAGCCTACACATATCTTTAACCAATTCATTGAGGCACCAGCCAGTTGCCCCATGTCCACTTCTGAAAGCACCATGCAAACCACAGGACCCTATGTCTAATAAATTAGATGAATCCTCATTCATCAAACATTCTCTAAGATTCCTCAGGAACTTTAAATTGACATTCACCGAGTTCGCTTGTATGGAAATCGCCGCAAAATTTCCCCTGGCTTTTCCCAGATTTTTGGGTGGAAAATGAAATTCTCCGATTTTCCCTCACTTTTTGGATTAATTTTTGAATTGCACGACTTTTCCTGGTTTTCCAGGTGGTGTAGCAACCTTTATAATAATCAATTAAATTATTATTTTTTTTTACAAAACTCTATTTTTACATCCATCACAAATATTCAGGAAGTTGCAAGTACAAGAAAGAAATTCATGCATATATGATCTTTCTAATTAAATTCTTTACTTTATAAATCATAAAATTAAGATTTTTCTTTTGTGTAAGAAAATGTTTATCCAGATAAAATTTTTTAGAAAAAATTTTACCACAAATATCGCACACAAAATTTTTTTCTTTTGTACGAGTATGAAAAAGTGGAATTAAATTATATTCCTATAATTTCTCCACCTATCATGTCCTAGCACTTGAACAGCGCAATCATAAAATAAGTTTCAAAATAACGAGAATAAATCATTTTTATAAAAAATTATGTTCTGCGTACATTACAAAAATTAAGTGTTGGTCCAATAATCTTTCTGACAAAATTATCAACTACATACATGAAAAAAATTGAGCTTCTTGGCTGTATGTACATGGATATATTTCAGCAAAAGATCTTTCGGAGAAAATTCTTAATTCATAAATCATAGAATTGAGATTTTTCATTTGTGTGAGTAAGAACAACAGTTTTTAGAGTAACGTTCACCACAAATATCACAAACAAAAAGCTTTTCTTTTATATGAGTAAAACAAATGTATATTAAAATTATATTTCTGAAAAAATTCTTTTCCACATACCTCACAAGAGTAAGGATTTTCATTTGCATGAGAATGGTAATGTTTATTGAAACTACTTTTTCATGAAAGTTCTTTACCACATACATCACAAGAGCGAGGCTTTTATATTCAAAAAATAATGTTTATTCAAACCCCTTTTGTATGAAAATTCTTTCCACACACATCACAAGAAAAGGATTTTTCATTCGAATGAGTAAGATAATGCTTGTTTAAAGGACTTTTTTCTATCAACCGTTTATTACATATATCAAGAGAGTGGTTTTTCTTTTGCATGAGAATGATGATGTTGATTCAATTTGCTTTTCCATGAAAATTTTTTACCACACACATCACAAGAAAAGGGTTTATTCGAATGAGTAAGATAATGAGTCTTTAAATGAGATTCTTCTGTAAACCCTTTATTACACATAAAACAAGAGTGTGGTTTTTCTTTTGCATGAGAATGATAATGTTTATTCAAACTGCTTTTCGTTGAATATTCCCTACCACACATATCACAAGAAAAAGGTTTTTCATTCGAATGAGTGAGATAATGTGCCTCTAAATTATATTTCCTTGTAAACTCTTTATTACATATATCACAAGAGAAGGTTTTCTCGCTTACATGAGAACGATAATATCGATTCATATTGCTTTTCTGTGAAAATTTTTTACCACATATATCACAAACAAAACGCTTTTCCTTTGTATGAGTATAAAAATGATCATCTAAATAGTGTTTCCGAGAAAAGCCTTTTCCACATACATCACAAGAATACGGCTTTTCATTTGTATGAGTTCGATAATGCTGTTTTAAAACATTTTTATCAGAAAACATTTTATTGCATACATTACAAGAATAGGGTTTTTCATTCGCATGAGAACGATAATGACTATCCAAACCACTTTTCCAAGCAAATGTCTTATGGCACAAATCACAAGAATAATCTTTTTCGTTTGTATGAGTACGAATGTGCTCCTTTAAATGCTGTTTCCGAGAAAATTTCTTATTGCACACATCACAAATAAAAGCCTTTTCACTGGTATGAACAATAAGATGTGCTTTTAAATAGCTCTTCTGAGAAAAAGCCTTGCAACAGATATGACATATGAAATTTTTTTCATTGGTGCAAATTTCAGTTTCGACAGTTGTGTCAGTAGCAAATGCTTTCAGAAATAGAACATTATCCAAAAGTTCTTCCTTTACTTCCATCCTCGTATTTTTTAATACTGTTTTTTTCCCCTTCAATAAAATAGCAGAAGTTGTATCAAGGATAATTGAAGTTTAGAACCGCATGTTATGTAATCCTTCATTTCAAAAGAAAAAAAAATTAGTTTTTTGTATTGCATCTGGTCATCCCTAGAAGACACCTGGAAAAGAAAATGCATTTTCAGTACTACTTTACATTACCATAAACTTTTCTCATTACTCTATAGTTCTGACCATAGAAATGAGATAGAGACCATAATAATGACCATAGAGTAAATGCAATAACAGAGAAGGTGGCTTTTGTTTGCCTTTAGTTTAGTTAGTTAATTTATATTAACATCCTGTTTTGAAGCAACACGAGGGCTCCTTTAGGATGGACCTCATAATTTTGAACCTCGGTCAGATAACGAGGACAACACCTGAGCTGGCACCCCCTCTCAAAACTTTCATGCCACACCAGTGGAAGGATGTTTGACCCTCTAAGTATGATTTAGTGTGCAATGGGCTCAATACATAAAGGATCTACAGAGGAATTGGGTTTTGAACCTGGAACCCTCCAGCTCCGAGGCCAAGACCTTACTTCTATGCCACCGCGGTTTCTTGTTTGCCATTAGAAAGTCAATGAAACAAGTTCTAAAAATAACCAAAATGATAAAATTTTTCAGATACAGAATGATTATGAAAAACAACTTTGGGTGTCTCTGGAGATCACACCATTCATGGAATTTGCATGAAATTCTGTATGCATGTATTTTAAGAAATATGCTCAAGAATGACATGAAAAGTGATCCTCATATAGATAGACTATCGATAGTATCATATACAAAGTATATAGAATCAGGTTCTTGGAACTTTTAACAGGAACATTTGATAGTATTGAATTGCTCGATACTATCGAAAGTTTTCTCTAGACCAAAATGCATGCCTTCATACACTTTCAACAAACTTGGAAAATTTGTGGAATACATAAGAATGTTCCACTTTTCTGCTACTTCTCTGTCCTTATTGGTTATATTCACCTTTTTCTCAGCCTCTGCCTAGCGTCAATTGTTTCGTGCTGTGGGTACAGTTTTATTGCCATTTATGGTTTATCATCATGAAGATCATATTTCAATAATTTCCATTTCAAGTTTTAAAAATTTTGAGACTGCAATCAAAACTTTGAAAGCTGAACTGCTATTTTTCACATTATTCTTGAGCATATACCTTAAAATACCTGAAAATAAAATATAATTCTGTTTTCTTGAATGGTATATCACCAAGGACTCAAATACAGGCAAAGTTTTTTTCTTAATTACCCAATATAATATGGTAGATTTCCAAGACCTTGATTTTTCAAATCCTGACATTACGATAATTCAATAAAAGACAGAACTGACAGAGCAATGAATAAACTGTTTTGCACTACAGAAAGTAATTTAGGAATTGTAATCGAGATGCTGGAGCAACCTTTTCTATAAATAGAGAAAATTCTGTTGCGTTGTTCTCTTATAATTGATTTTCTCATATTTAAATAAAGTCTGGTGCAAAATTTCTGTGGATTATTGTGTTAAAATTGATAAACAAATTATTGCACTTAGTAGTTGTGATGAAACATTAGAAGTTTCGTTTGCACAACTTTTAACACAAAAGATAAGAAATTTTCATTTTCTTCCTGTTATTGGTGATACAATGTTTAATGAGTCCAACGTCATATGCAACTATTAATGCATATATAGTACAGACACAAAAGGTATACATAGAAAGCACTAAGGTACTTGGGGCAAAAAAAAGAGGTTTATTTCTTTTTTTGCAAATGGCAACTATCGGTTTGTTTTCAAACCAAAACTGGTAACCTCCATGTTTGGTATTCTATTTCTCTTCTACCTCTCACTTTCTCTAAAAGTGTAGATGAGGTCTTTGTCCTGTCCACCCAGATGCTGGTACAAGAGTGGTTCAGTGGATTGGGCTCTTTCTCCTAAAATTTCTTCTGTTTACTATAATTTCAAAGGCGTAGCCTGCTTCTAAATTCGTTTTGGTGTAAAAAAAACTTTCTCACAAAATAAATGAGTTTATGGCATAGAGTTTGCAATATTTCTTACAATATGGGGGGAGAAAACAGCATGTGAATGAAACTTTGGATTAATGAATCAAAACAGTTCAATTAAAAATGAAGCAGATGGACTTTGGACAGCCAGGGAAAGTTCAGATCAACACAAAAACATATTAAGTCTGTGAAGGGTAAATTGCATTAATTCACAAATTAAGGTGAACATTATGGATCTTACTATTATGAAGATTGTATATTGGGTTCTATTCTATTATGTGCACAGCACATGGTGCCTTTTTTTGTCTTGGGGAGTTTTCTTGGAGCACTGCATTGACAACTTGGCTCAGATTCTTTGCTGATGATAATTGGCTGGCAAGCTAAGTGTAGGGAACCAAAATGTACCAATTTGGCCGAAAATGTGTGGTGCTCTATAACAGAGATGTTCTGTGCAGGATCAGCTAGAGTATTCAAAACAACTAGATACAGAAAGTTAAATATAAAATGCATAGCAATTCAGCATATATTCCTTGGCAGTTCTGTGCCCCCATTCTTTAAAAGGAATAATAATTTTTTTCCTTTGAAGCAGTGGTGGATTTAGACAATATGAGGTCATAGGCACAAAACTGTTTTAAGGCCCCACCTAGAAAATCTCTATTGATGATAAAAACAAAATGGTTTTACTCTTGAATAATATTATATATCTTGAATGCAGCAAGTTATAAAAAAGAAAACCACATCATAGTCACAGTAATAATTTATGATCTCCATATTTGCTACAGATTTACTAAATTAAGGTCATTTTCTTTTTCATATGAGAAATGAATGTAAAAGGGGGAAAAAAATGACTGACAATAATGCACCTGAATTAGAAAAATTTCAGACACATTTCAAAAATGTATTAAATTTATACTTTAACTATCCTACTGTTATTTTTCTTCTTTACCAAACAAGTAGTTAATTTATCATTTCTATATAATTCACTGTTCTTAAATACCAGATATTTTTATTATTCAATTTCCTATTGTTATTGAAGGAAATATATGATCAAAAAAAGTATTATATCCATTAATACATGTATAAATGTTAATTAAACTTTGTGATAACTAACATTTCAATAACAAAAAAGGAAAAAAAAAGCTTTTTTTCCCCCACACTCTTTTCTTCTTTTCCAAACCCTCCATCTGTGTATGAAGTTTATTTCACTTTTCAGAAGAAACCTTTCTATGATACATTTGAAATTGATACTTTGATTTCTTAAGATTATCTTAGCAAGTTCAAAAACAGCATTTTTTTTTTCTTACTTTAAAAATTTGACATCTCTACTTCCGGTCCTTAAAATATGACACTGGTCAGTATGTTCAATAAGAGAGAAACATGGGTTGGGTCTTATTTTCCTTAACCTTTTATTCAGTTTTTTAAAATTTATTTTTTAAGAAGGAAGGGAGATAAAAAGTTATTTGGGGAATTGATTGCTCTTGGAACAAGGCTGACATGTCATAATTGGTTAAAGTAAAGTTTAAGGCAAACAGCTGTTTCTCTACACTTTGCATCGCCGCGAAGAGGAAGACGGATTAGCGATGCGAGAATATTTGTCTTGGTTATGCAGGGATCATTATATTTGTGTTTTGCGCATCAGTGACTCGATTTTATAGCTATATGCTATCTTCGATTTCTTTGGTCAACTGAATCGAATTTGAATAAAACTTTGTTTGGAATTCTACGTTTTGAATTTTGACAATTTGGATCGTGGATTTGTTTTGACTGACAAGGTTGGAAAATATGGCTTTAAATTCTTCATCGTGATGCAATTCGCGTTTGAGGTGAGAATTTACTTTGGAATTTTAAAAAACCTAGATTCCTAACATTCAATGAAAAAGCGTAGCTACTAGTTTCACGCTTTGCTGAAAGCAAAGTCGCTGATGTTTTTAAGTTTAAAAAATTGGCCTGAAACCCACTTGAGATGCCGCAGGCATTGCGTGCAGAAATTCTTATTTTTGGAATTTAAAAAAAAAAACCTAGATTCCTAACATTCAATGAAAAAGAGCAAATACTAGTTTCAAGCTTTACTGAAAGCAGAGCTACTGATGTTTTTTAAGTTAAAAAAATTTGCCCAGAACCCACTTGAGAAGCCACAGGCATCACATGTGCAAGAGAACAATAAAATGCTGATTGCGCACCCAAAACAAATGTACTTACCATCTTATACTTGGCAATCCAAAGTGGCGAGGATTGGCTGTGTACCTTAAACTTTAGTTTTATCTCATAATTCACCATCAGCTCAACACTGCACTGTACATCATTTAAATTTTGAGCCTCCACCCCAAAACCAATGTGCAATGGCTAACTTCTATTTAACATGTTCACATTGACTCTGAAATTTTCATTATTCCAGTGTGACCCACCAGTGAGTCGGGCTGGCATGAAAGTGTTAACACAAATGATGTTATAAGTTTGAACAGTTTCTAATATAATGTTTGTCACTTTTACATAACAATTGAAAAATCTGAACTTAAATTTACATATAAAGCAAAACTGAAAAAAAGTTTATATTTTTACTAAACATTAAACTTATATTTACAAGGTAAATACAAGTTTAATTTTTACGTTAATTAACACTAAGCTTCACAAGAAAAAAACTATTTTTAACAACACAAGATTATAAATGAGTGAAAATCACAAGTGCAGAAATATATGTCAACAATTAAAATGCAATTGTGCAAAAGCATTGTTAGAATCATTAAATCAGCGTGATCAAATAAATGAATAATTTTGGATAAGCATAATAAATAAGTAATAATAAATTTTGTATAAGTATGTGAATCCAACTGGATAGTAGTTACAATAACAAAATTTATAACATACTACTTCAAAATTATGAAATAATTTCAGAATTGCATTTAAGAAAGATAAAGGAAGAATGAAAAATGTAATGTCAGTTTGAAAGGAAAAAAAAAGAAAAAAATACTTATTACTTAGAAAAAGATACAGAGAGGTGATGTTAAGAATATTTTTCTGACATATAATCTAAATAACAGTCAAGTGTAGTTATCTTTTATTACTAATGATAGAAACAAGTTATAGTACTTTAAGGTTTCTCCACTATGGTACTCCATTTAAGTCAAGTAATTTACATTCCAACTCTTTTCTATTCTACTTAGCAGCTTTTGATCGTTTTTTTTTTTTTTTTTCACGTAGAAATGACAATACACATATTTTTCAATGGTTTAATCCCTGTAAGTGGCCAATTATCTTCGTATTTAATTATTTTCATTTCACCTTTAATAAAGTAGTTTCATATATTCATATAATGAAATCATTTTAGTCTGGAAAATATTTTACCAAGAGAATTTTAAGAATGTATACTAATGGACCTGAATGATTCTTTTTAACTAAAGAGTGTGAATGAAAAAACTTTTTGGAGGGTTAAATATTAGAAATAATGAGAAAGCTTTGATACTAACATGCATTTTCCTGTCTTGTCTTCTATTTCTTAATCCTTACAATAAATTTTTAAAAAGAAAAGAAATTAATATTATAATAAATTTTATTTCATTACAGTCAAGATCGTTAACGATGTCAAATTTTATACTGTACTAGCAGTTATGCCCGAAGTTGCTCGGGATTAAAATACTTTCATGTCTAATATTTTTGATTTAAAAACTACTTTTGTATAGAAAATTATAAAATCCAAAATTCTTTTATCATCTGAAACATTTTTTAATTAAAATGAGAATATCAATTGAACCAGGCGATTTTTAAAAATCGCAGATAGCTAATTTTCTCCATAAGTTATTAATACAGAGGATATTTACACATTTTTAGAAGGATTTCGAATTTTAAAAAAGCAAATGTTTTGGAATAAAAATTTCTGGCAATAGTTTATTATTTGAAATGCAAAATATCGTCTGCTACTTTTAAATTTATTCTTCTTTCAAAATGTTGCATGTAAACAAGCTGTGGATCGAAGGATATGTTTTTGCACTTTCCAAAGAGAAATATTCCTATTCCATAATTCAAAAACATGTGAAACGCATGGTATTAAAATTTCTAAATGAAAAATAAGCAACATTATTAATCGGAAAGGGGAAAACCATCAATCATTGCTTCTACATGGAAAGAAGACTCCAAATGAATACACGAAAAAGGTACCTACTATATCAAATATTTCTAAAGTAAAATCGCTGGTAGCAAGAGAAAATCCGCCGATGCAGAAATCAATTGCATTCTTTAAATACATCTGTAGCACCAAAAAAATAATAATACAACTTAAAAAAGCTAAAAAAACATAATGTTCACCAGCTTTTTGCCAAGGCTCAACGCAGAACAGTTTGCAGTATGAAAACAATTTAACAGGAGATAAATGGAAATACATTGTGATCCTTGATGAAACATGGATTTACTTACATGACTGCAACAAAAATAGGTCTATTTACTATCAAAAATGGAGAGAAAAAAATGCACAAACCTGGTTCCGTCAATGCAAAGGAAGTTTCAGTAAGGGGTTTAGGATTGTCGCAGGGTTTTCCTACAATGGGAAATTAAAAATAAGAAGAGTAGAAAAAAATGTTAAAATCAACTCAACATACTATCAAGAGAAAGTTTTGCGTCCGATATTTACAGAATAAATTCCATTTCTTTATCTCAATGACTTTCAAAGAGTGAAACTTCATCAAGACACTGTACCACTGCATTACTTGAAAAAATGAAGACTGATACAGGTATTGCATATATACCTTTTCAACTTATTCCTGCAAAGGCCCCTGATGCTTCACCTTATGGAATATGGTCTGTTGAAAAGAGCTCTTTCTACGCACAAACTTGCCACAATTGATGGACTCGGGAAAGTAGTAGAAGAGGAATAGAAATCAATACCCCTGGAAATTTTATGAAAAGCCCTTCTATCACGGAAATCACGACGCAGACTTATAGTCCAGAAAAAATTCTATCAGATTGAACATTTAAAAAAACAATCTTTACATTTTAAACATTAATTAAACGGTCCCAAAATCATTCCAAAAATATGTAAACATCCTCTGTATTTGTTACATAAGTACTTCAATTTTATTCGTAAATCTTGCAGTATAAGAGAGGTATTAACGAATGTTTTAGGACAATTAATTAGATAGTAAATATTTCATTAATAAAACACATTAAAATAAACCAGATCAATAGTTCCTGTATAAATTATGAATCTTTTACTTTTAAACTTTTCTTTTAGTTCTTCATCCAGAATTCTGTTGTGTTCTAGTAACAGTTCTTTGAATGTATTCTTGTTCTTCACCAGTAAAAAAATTGTTACAAATTGTGAATTTTATACACAATTTAATTTTTGAAAAATTATTAAAATGAGGGCAACAAATTGAACGGAAATGAAACTTGCGTAATTGAAACGTTAATTTTTTAAAACTTTAATATGGTGTAAAAATAGTTTTTGCAAGATAATATTTTCGAAAAATATCACGGAAAACACCAAAATCTTGTTTAATTTCTAATTAAATTAAATTTTAATTAACTTTTGGCTTTAAAAAGTCAACAGTGGTCTTTCTCCTCTTATATAAAATAATTATAAAAATAAACAAATGTATCAGAAAATGAAGGTAAATTAGTTCAAAGTCTAACCGTTGCCTAGCAATGGAGTATCTATAAATTTGCTTTATTTCAAAATCGTCTGCATGTAATCAATTATTTATAAAATTTTTAAAAATCAGTAAAAATTGAAGAAAACATTCACAAATATAAAATTGGTATCATTGATTGAAAAGGTAAAATTTTGAAATTTAAGATGATATAAAAATATTTTTTGTGGGATAATTTGCTCTGAAGTTACTGCGGAAAAATGGTTTTGGTTAATTTCTAATTAACTGACTGTTTAATTAGCTTTTGCAATTAGAAAAGTTGGCACATATCTTCCTCTTGTCTTAAATAATAAGTGTGCAAGATTTGGTTGAAATCAGTACAGTGGTTTAGGAGGAGATGTGGAACATCCACACCCACAATGACTTTAATTTATATTAAGATATTTTCAGAATTATTAGGAAATTTTCAATATTTTCCTGGGTATAATTATTTGAACTAGAGCCAGCGGTCGAAATTTGATCGCAATTCATTAAATTTTTAAGTTTGAATGTTATTGAAGTTCTTTTGTCAAAGAGTATACCTCTATAATCATTGCATATAATTTTTTTGAATTTTGTTCAATTACGTCAGCTGTGAGCGTGTACAAATACGTCATTATGCATTAATTTTCAAATTATTTGAAAAATACGAACAATAGGAAAAATGAGGTATAGCTTGGCTAAGTCATATTTAAAAAACAATAACATGTTTTTTGACATTTCCTTGGGGTTTTTTTATTGCTATATTGGCCAGGTTTCACCAAGGCTACACAGTTAATTTGCCTATCTTTTTTCAAATTATATAAAATTTAAATAAAAAATTAATACAAAAATGAAATAAAGAACACATGCTTCGTATTTTTTTAATATAATTTTTATTAAAAAAAAAACCCCGGGCGGTTAAGAAAAATAAATGTTGTTCAACTGTTGACCACAGACTTTTATGTGTTTGACATTCAGTATGAACGTAAACAATGAATGTTTTATTTTATTTTATTTAATGTATTAGTAATACATACTATATATAAATTTCTTAGAGACAATCTCTACTCTGTGCAACTGTTTGCCCCCAGAAAATTGTTTTTTGCACTTGCCATTTTTAAATCTCCCGTATTTTAATTTTCCCCACAAAAATTTTTTTTTTTTTTTTTTATAAATAATCTAAATAAACTCTTTCTTGGAGTGGATTTCACTATGGGAGATTAAATCAATTACAAGTCATCCACTCCAAATTCACTCAGCATTTACCCCGCTAATTTTTTACAGTGTCTGAACATAAACAATGAATGTTTTATTTTATTTAATTTAATGCATTTGGGTCATTCCATTGTGACTAACGTAACTTTGGAAAGATTTTAACAAGCTATAATATGACAAAATGCTCTTAAATAATCTCTGATGAAACCTTTTAGCCTTATATTTTATGTAATACTAGTCAATATAACATATCCATGCAGAAATTATTTTAAAAGATAATTATTTAACCAAATTAAATTAAGTTTTTAACTGTGTGACTAACGTAACAATTTAGTTACCACATAAAAGATAGCCTGGCTTTAGCACTAGATTTTTCTGAATTTTGTTAATAAAAAAATCTGTAATTAATTATGGTATTACATAGGAATATTAAGTTTGTAGTAAGAACAATTTTGGAATGATTAATAATTAACAATATTATTTATTGATGTTTTTATAATTTCAATGGTGTGACTAACGTAACAGTTGGATCATCATTAATAAAGTGTTTAAAAATGAAGAGTTGATACAAAGCAATTTTAATACAAATGGAGTCCTTTCTTAAATTTTTTGTAGAGGGCACTAATGTCTCTTCTAGTTTCATATTTGATATAAAATGGCAGGTTTCCACTTAGTTCAATAGGTCCTGACAAAATGAATTTTTTTCTGGACTATCTGCAGATCATCAACACTTGGTCACTTGAAGGGCCTGCTTTTTTATACAGTGGCAAGACTGTATGCCTTTGAGCTCATTAATGGATTCAAAACCTTTTTCAATTGCAGCCAGTTCAAGCAGAATTTTTTTCTCTTCTACAAAAAGGCATTTTATATTTATGTCTGCGGCATCCACTTTGAAAACTCACTAGCACTTTTGATGATGGTTTGTCCCTGCAGCACCTTCTTCCACACATGATGCTTCAAAACTGCACCAATGCCATCATGAGGCCCTTTTCTGTGGTACAAAGCAGAAAACAGCAATGATATGCTATATCGATTCTTAAAATGTGCTGATGCACCATCTGACTAGTGCAGTCAGCGTTATATTTGTTGCAAACAATTAACTTGATTATTCATTGGCAGTTTTAATATTATTCCATTTCCATTTGCTCGTTTTTAAAAGGAAAGCAAAATTCTCGCAATATGGCAGCATCATACTTTGATCTACATCCCACAGTTTCAATTTCTGAGGGACAAAGTTCACAAAGTTTTGAAAGCCCAATTTCAATATTAGGACGATCAATTTTAAATAACTGAAATGCATCTTTTAAGTTGTACATTAACACATGTTTCTGCAAACGTGCTTTTTTTTATTGATCTCTATATTTCGAATGGACTTTACATCTTTTTTTCCAGGAAGTTGTCTTGATACATCATCTTGATAGTAAAAAGCTTTCACACTCAGGCCATTCTTCTTCTGAGGTTTAGTAGATGGAATTAAGAGTCCTATGTGTGAAGCTAATTTCTCAATAACTGCTTGCTTTATCCTTGGACTAGAAGGGAAAGACTTCTTAACTTTCCTTACTGCTTTTCCTAATGCTTGTGGTGATGAATATGCTCTAAAAGTTGGCTGTTGGCTCATAGCAGACTGACTTTTTTTTCGCTCTCATCTTTCACATTTTTAGTTTTGCTGCTTCAGTTTCTTATTCCCTTCTCTTTTTAGTCTTAAAGCTCTCATTCCATTTTTGCCTTTTATTTTATCTTCAAGCTTTTTAGCTTCACTTTGTCCAGTATGGCTCTTTTTCTTTCTGCTGTGCTTGGTCTCACCATTCTGATTTCTGACCAAAAAAAAAAAGACTTTAATTTTTTAAAATATGTTAGCAATACTTTTTGAAATTTTAAAAGGAGGAAGTTATTTTAAAGAGTCAAAAATGATGTGACTAACGTAACAATAATATTTGTTACGTTAGTCACATTTGATAAGTTACGTTAGTCACAGCTCTAAATCATTAATAAATAGAACTGCATTAAAATTTTTAAATGATTCATATAAGTTAGCTAACAAGTTAAGAAAATTCACAAAATAAAAATTCTAGAAGTACTTTCTTTAATTTAAGAGAGAAAATTAAGAATTTTGTGACTAACGTAACAAAGAACGACTAAGTAAAAATTTGTTGAGAAAAATATAATTACCTCTTAAGATATTCAGAAATTGTCTTCTTGACAAGCAGTTAGCTGTACAATCTTCCAAAAAATGTATTCATTGAACAGGAAAAATGAAAATAAGTTTATAAAATAAGTTGTGTGTTAAGCAGAAAAAATAGGATTAAAAACACTCAAATACAAGCATGTGTTCTTTCTAAAATAAAATTCAAATCGGCCACTATTGGAAAATTCTGTTGGCAGATCTAGAAACTAGAAATTTCACTGAAAAAAATGATGTATCACAATTACAGTTGCATTGAAATTTTATTTAGGTGTAAAAGGTAACTATTTTCATGGAATGACCCATTTGTAACACATATTGTACATAAATTTTATCTTTCTGCACTCTTTCTCCATATGATCTTTAACTATGCCAAATTTCACACTCCTCCGTGCGCGCAATGTGCTTAAAAAGGAGTACAAAGTTTTTTCTTCACGTATTAATATATAGATAATTCAATAGAATAATTTAAAATAAATCAGCTACAAAATAAGACATCACAAAAAGAAAAAAAGATAAATTATATTTCCTAGCAATTATTTATAATTTAATAACAATAATTATTAGATCCTTCATAATGATAATATTTGTTTGTTAATATTATGAAGTTTCAAGAATTTAGAAAGTTTTGTGAAAAGAAAAAGACTAATGCAAAGAATAAAAATGAATGCGGAATTAACGGTACAGTGTTACTTTGTTTCTCTTAGGATAGCCAACTCTTTGCTGCCAAGATTGGAGATGAAAGAACATTTGATTTGGTTGCATAATGATGTTTTAAACGAGTTACATGTGCACATGCGCTGAAATTGATCTTTTCATCAGTTTTCTGTGCATGGCACGATATTGAGATTTGTTTTGATTGGTTCATCTGTAAGATGTGATTAGGTCAATTTCTTCGAATTTGATTAAAACTTCGTTTGGAATTCTAAAAATTGATTCGACTTTAGTATCAGTACTAGGCATGCTATTCTGTGTTTTTTGTTTCTCAATAAAAAAGTGAAGCTACAAGTTTCCCACTTTGAAGAAAGCGAAGCCATTGACGTTTTTTAATGTTCCAAAAATTTGCCCGGAACACATTTGCAATGCTGCAGGCATTGAATGCGTGAATTGTTGATTTCAGTATGTTGTTTTTTTTAAACAGATGTTTAAAATTCAATGAATGAGTGAAGCTACTAGTGACCTGCTATGCTGAAAGCGAAGCCGCTGATGTTTTTTTAAGTTAAAAAAATTTGCCCGGTACACACTTGAAATGCCGCAGGCATTGCAAGCTCAGTCCCTCGTTTTCAGGTTAACCATGCTCAAGAGAGCAATAAAAAGCGCACTGCACATCCAGAACAGCATTTGGCGATGGCAAATGAAATTGTGCCAAGAAGAATTGGCGAGAAACATGTATGTACTGTTAACTCCACATTTACCAAAACAAAATAAGAAATCGTCGCTTAACCCGGGAGGACATGGGCTCTGAAGAGTAACATGAAGACGCGCAAGGGGGTGTGCGACACCCCAATTCGTTACATCGCTATTTAAGCTAAAATAGCAACATTTTTTTGCTATAACTGTTCCAAATGATTCATGCAAACAGTTCTAGTTACACAAGAACAAATTTTTAGAAGAAAAATTTAATAAATAATACATAATATTACTCAGCGCATTGCAAACACATAATAAAAGTATATTTTTTGTATACTTGTTTTCAACATAATAAAGAATCATCAATGTAGGGGAGACTGGGGATGTTTGACCATAGGAGAGGTTTGATCTATCCTCTTTAACTTTTTTAAAAAACTGATTTCAAAGATTAAATACCAGATGGCAGCTCAATAATCATCAACTGCATACTATATTAAAGTTTTAAGACATTTGCAGAAAAAACAGAGAAGCTATTTCCTGTTTCATATTTCTTACTTAGAAAAGAAAATTTTTGGTTTTTCATTTGTAAGGACCTGTGCTAATTATGTTAAATTTATAAAAATATTTTGGTTTAAAAATCTACCTTAAATAATGCTCTGAAAGACTATCCACTTAAATAGAAATAACAATAGTTATTAATAAGTGCTTGTTCGCATTTTTAATAAAATGGCTGCAAGGGGATGTTTAACCCATAGCAAGTATGGGAGGTTTGCCCCTGGCCGAACCTCCCCATTTTATAATTTTAAAGGGCTAACATTTTTAATTTAAAGTTAAATTTCACATATTATATATTTCTATCTTAATTTAAAATTAATTTAATTAATAATTTCTATGTTTGGAAGATTTATGTCTTAGTTGGAAAATTCTGTGCCTAAAATGCTCAAAGCATATAAAATTTTCATCAAAGTAATATTGTACTATTCATATATGCTACTGTTTATTCTATTATATCTTGGATATTATTGGGCAAATAGGTATTAAAATCTTTAACAAGAAAAGAAAAAAAAATGCTACATAATGGTTTAATGAAAAAATAATGAAGGTAATAAATATTGTCTTTTGTTTATTTTTATGCCGTTTTTCTATAAGTCAGAATAAAATAAGAAAAGAAAGGTATCTCCAACGTTAATTAAAGCTGCTATTCTTTCCATCATTTTAAAAAGATAAAAATGTTAAAGCGTTGGTTGAGGATTAAATTGATAAAAAAAACTTTAGGAAGAGGTATATGGATAAATTTATAATTTAAAGCTAATCATGTCTCCTGTCAAGTATTCCCTGATATGAGTTATAAAATGATGAAAAAACTAGCTTTCAGTCTTGTTTTTAAAGAAAATAGGAGACAGTTTTTTCAAAAGTGGGTCGAACATCCTCAGTCTCCCCTACTCATTATACAATTGGGATAGAAAAATACTGCTTATACTAATTTTCTTAGGTACACAGAAAGCCACTTTTTTAGAAATCCAAATAAGAATTCTGGTGGGCTTTATCTTTAGATCCAATAAATTTATGGCGTAATACACTTTTATTTTTCAGAATAGTTTCTACAATTTTAAGCATTTCCTTCAATAGTTTTTGTGAAAGCGGATAAGACATGTATACAGTTTTATTACATCCAGAATAATGTAACATTTGCATCAATTTCTTGACACTTTCACTTATATTATTGGAAAGTTTAAAAGTCTTGTACGTGCAAAAATCTCCATTTTAGAAATATAGAATGTTCTGGAATCCAATTGTTTCCTCACTAAAACTTCAATAGAGAGAAAACATTTTTCTGTCCCTAAAACGATCACTCAGTTGAACAAAGAAACCCAAAGCAAGGATGCACAAGGAGATTTTTCACACTCCTTATGATGAAATGCAATAAAATAAATGAAAGAATTTTTCTTAAAACATGTTTTGTCTGTTGAATGTGGCCTTAAAAGCAGATAGCATGGAGTTGATTCATTTCAACTAAAGGGAAGTCAGTATTTTTCACACTTTACGTGGTGTGGGGTGTCAGACACCCCATGCGCGTCCTCGCGATTTAACAAGCAACACCACATATCTCAATTTTTTGAAATTTCAGAGGAAGAAAAAACTGAACTTTTTGCAACCAATAATGAATATTTCTTAATTTTTTTTTACATCTGGTAGGAGCATGTGGTCTTGTGTTCATATCAGATGTTAAAAAAAATTCAGAAATATTTGTCATTGTTTGCAAAAAATTCAGTTTTTTCTTCCTCTTTGAAATTTCAAAAAATTGAGATTGATGGAGTTGCTTGTTAAGTGACAAAATGTATTTATCAACAGTCCATGGATATTAAAGGAAATTTCTTAATAATATTTGATCTTGCATATTTCAATGAGATCAGTTAACTATTTCTTATTTACTTGAATGTTACACTGGATCAAAAGATATGATTTTTTTTTTTTTTTTTTTTGAGAAAAACCATCAAATTCTGATAAGAACACATGGGAAGTATATTAATTTTAGTACCACTATTGTTTGATAAGCAATACCAATTTAAGATTCAATCATTTTAGTGTCCAATGGTTTTAATATGAAAAACTTCAGCTCTGAGAAATTAAATTTTAAAACAAATAAACCATACTTTTAACTTACAATACAATCTTTATAATCTGAAGAATTACTTTCTTGTAGAATGTTTAGAAAATGCACAAATAAATATGAGTTAGATACTTTGGAACTAAACATAAATAACAGAAAAATATTCGGCTAAAAAACGTTAATTTAAAATTTCTTATGAAAATAAAAAATAATCAAATAATTATAATACAGCCAAGAAATTTAATAGAATAAGTAAAAAGCATAAATGGTGGTCAACACATGATCATGCCTATGTCAAGTACTATTTGATAAGAATTCAACACCAATGTGTTAAATAGCATGCATTTATAAATAATCTTTCTCTTTAACTTTTTCTTAATGCATTTAAAAAATCTGTACTTTAGCTTTGGTTAATCTACTAAAAAATTTCTAATACTCAAGTCAGGAAATTTGGCCGCATAAATGGGGTCTGATAGAGAATTTTGTGTTCAACATGCCATATATGGAAGTAATCCCATACCAGTGTTCTGAGGAGCGCGTACCAGCACATTTGGTTTGTATGTCATGAAAGTGCAGTTTCAAAATTTTTTGTGTACATTTAATAAATCTCGGTTAACCTGGAGTTTAGGGTGCGTACTCACTTCGTTTCCCTTAAGCTCGCCAATTGTTTGTCGCCAAGAGAGAGAGTGCCAGATGAGAGTTGGAAAATTTTTTCGGCGTCGTTTTCGCATGCGCCGACATTGATTTGTTTACCGGTCTACGGCGGATGCCCTTAATTTCGCCTATTTCTATTTGATTGGTCGGCGTACGAATTTGAATAATACTTCGTTAGAAATTTTTGATCATTTACCAAACGATTTTTTTCAATAACCATTCACTTCTCTTTTAAAGATTTTCGTTCATCGAATTTGCTGTTTCTCTTTCTCTGTGTTGCTGATTATGGCTTCCAAATATCGAACAAGGAATGTTTTTTCTGGAAACAATGGTTCCCTTGCTACGTTTCATCGTCTTCTGACGTCGTGCTTTTCCTGTGTGTTTCATTTCTCAATGAAAAAGCGAAGCTACGAGGGGCCCGCTTTGCTGAAAGCGAAGCCGCTGATGTTTTTTTTTAAGTTAAAAAAATATGCCCAGTACACACAATGCCGAGGGCATTGCGTGTTCAATCTCTCGTTTTGAGACACCATATTCATTGAATGCTCAGAAGACCTATAAAAAACTCACTACGCATCCTAAACAGTGTTTGGCGACGGCAAATAAAATTGCGCCCCAAAGAAAATTGGCGAGAAAATAGTACACACCCTAAACTCCTGGTTTATCTAAATCTCATTCTAACTTAAAGGATAAACCAGAAATTTTTTTAATTTATATAGGTCATCTACAAAGAAAGCTATTAAAGAGTGTTTCACAAATAACAGTATTTAAAAATTAAGTCATATATCAAAAAATTAAAAACATAGGCGACTCAAATCATTTCACCTGCTTTGTTTTTTAATACAAGAACAACCAAAGCAATTTCATTAATTTTCGAATTTTTTTCATTAAATTACAATGCAATACTTGCTGTAAAATCAGTAACATATTAAATATCAAAATACCTTACTGAAGTTTCAGTTCACTTCTAACAATCAATGTTAAGCAACCAAGATTCTTTGCTTTTAAATTCACATGCAGATAAAATCTGTTTCCG
>BGPR01012616.1:30104-44269 GCA_013235015.1 Araneus ventricosus | reverse complement strand
ACTCTACTTTAAACACTAATTAACATCTTGAAACAAAGTGTTGCAATCTTGGAGATTTCCACTGAAGAAGTATTCCACCGGAAGTCGGTCGGAATAGTTGAAGTTCCACATTACCCCAAATAAACAAAACAGAAAATGGGTTACAGAACATACGAGGATAAAGTATTGTAATCCTCAAGAAATTCTAATTCGAGATTTTGGCGAAACTCCACGTTTTAGACCTGACTAAGTTCGAAAAACACAATTTTGGAATTATGCATTTCTGTCTGTTTTTCAGTGTGTAAACGCGAAACTCAGAAGCACAACGAGCTAGAAGCATGAAATTTGGTATGTTGTCCTCCAAACTAGATACCAAATTTCTGACAGATGTCGGACGAAATCTGTCGGCAAGAAGTCTGTCTGTTCTTCCAACCATGTCCATGAGCAGCATAATTGAAAAACTCAAACAGCTCGAGGGGTGAAATTTAGCGCGTAGTTTTTTCATTAGAATTGCAAATCTGCAGTCGCTTTTGTGACATTAACTGTAACTGACTGCCTGGCAGTTCAATATAGGCCAAGCAACCGACCGAGATAATTTGTTAACGAAAAATTCTCCTTTTTGTGATTTTTTAAATTTTGAAATTAAGTGCGCAAACTTGTCTGTGTATTACTTAAACATAAATAAATAATTGTTATTCTAATTCAGGGGTTCCCAAGCTTTTTTTCTCTCGTGTACCCCCTTGATTAGTTTTATTATTTTCGCGTACCCCCTACTGTGAGATCCCCTCTTCCTCCAACCACCCGCCTACGCAAAGAATATTTTATGAAAAATATTAAGGGTTTATGTAAGCTTAAGAGTCAAATATCTCGAATTAATAACATTTGCAGGACTTATTTTTGATTTTTCATTTTATTCCATTCTTACAATAACTAGAAAATCACCCGTCATAGTTTGACGGGTGCAAATTGCCTCTTCATTCGAGAGATTTCCCTTCAAATTTGAAGTGTTTTAATAGATATATATGCGAGAGAAATGTTTAACATTGATTTAAAACAAATAAAATAAACAAATGTTTTATGAGAGGAAATATTTTTTAATTTACATATTATTTACATGTTTCTTTATTCAAAAAACTACTTGGTAAACAACATTCCGTGTGAAGTATTTTTCGTTGTTTAATAATTTTCCTTGTACTTCAGATGTCTTTGTGTAAATTTTAACGTGATTGGGAATTCTAGACCTTGAAAGTGCAACATAGAGCTGTTCACGTGAAAAGACATGCTCATCGAGGTAAATTCGAACATGATCGAAAGTTTGCCCCTGCGATTTGTTGATAGTCATGGTGTAAGCTGGAATTAACGGTAACTGGCGGAGGTTGAGAACGAATGGTAGATTCACGTCACTGATGGCTAATTTAATTCTTGGCAAGAAAACAACATCGCCACGATTGCATTCAGATACCATTTGGGGTCCAAACTATATCACACGCATGATATACCATTGACGTAATTTATTACTTTCTATTGAAAAACGGAAATTAATTTGAAATATAGGATTAATATAATTTAAAATTTCTCGGGAACTATTGATCATAGCGAGATAAATTTTGTATCAATCGATAGAAAATTTTATTTCACTATTTTAGAGCTATTAAATTTGAAATTAGGACGACAATTACTCTTTTAAATTTAAAATGACTGAAATTTAGGTTCTCTAACAATGAAATAACGCTGTTTAACGTCTCGCAGTGCTATGGCGCGAGTTTTATTGTTGGTGACGTCAGAGCGTTACCGGAGGATTTGGGCTATTATATTAGTAATATTAGTTCAAAGCCAAAAAGAAAATGAAACCAGTATTCCAATAATTTCATATTAACTTATAAGAATAGCTAAAAATTACACTTCGTAATAATCGACTGTTCAAGTGGAAGAAAACTTCAATGCGATCCGTGAGCTTGGCTCATGGAACTGAGTGTTGTAAAATTAGGTTCAAATGAAGACAGAGATAACCTCATGTCTGTAGCTTTGTCAAGCTTATTGCGATATTTATCTATACTTATAAAAGACAATGTTTGTGTGAGCGTGTGTGTGTGTCCGCGATGTCCAGACGAATCTATCGCACTTACAGCCATTAAATTTGGCACACAGGTAGTCGTAATAGTGACTCAATGCACCTCGAAGCCGGGATTTTAAAATTTAATCTAGAAATTTTTTTATTTAATGTTTTGTGTTTTTTTGGGTGATTTTTCGCACTCATTTTCCAATAGCATGGCTTCAAATAATTGTACAAAAGAAAAACAGTTACACCATCGGAAAGAACAAACGATTTTCATTCTAAAGAAGTTTGCTTCGTACGTCTAACTTAATTTACTGAATTTTGAGAAATTATTGAAAAATTGTCACTTTTATGGTAATTTTTAATAAAGATTTCTTTTTGACGTTCTAACATCTCTATAATTTTCATTTTTTTTTCAGCTTATAACTGGATCGTTTGTCGGATTTAAAACAAGAACTGTTAAAATTTCTTTCTTCGTTTTTTTTAAATTACTTTTTCCCTGATCAGTTCAAATAGTTTTTTTGCTAGCTAGATTTAACAGCAAGATTTCTCCGGACGATTCCAGCACTCATTGTTGCAATTTCAGTGGTTGCTGCGTGATCTTCCCCACGGCAGGTGACGTCATATGCTTTCATTACAATCCGATTTCTTCCGGCAGGTGACGTCATTACATTCGAGTCATCGTCATATCAACAACATATACATTTTTGTTTTGATAAATGTGATTGAAAATCAATAATGTGTATCTTTTGTTTTGATTTTGTTTGCAAAACTTTTTCTTGTCATTGTTGACATTTTTCCCCCAGTCCTGATTCCACGGGCAACGCCTTGCGCGTACTGCTAGTTCTTAATACAGTAATGTGATCGCGGTTAATGTTATCATTCGCTTTATAATATTGTTACAAACATGGAAAGTCGCTTCCCAGCAATGCGAGTCTTATGGTTGGGAAGACAATTTTACAGGGATAAGTATGGGATGACTAGCAGCAGCCAAGTCTGGTCCCCGACCTTGGCGATCATCTTGGCGACAAATTTGGCGACTTTGGCGACGAAATATGGGATCTCAAAGGTGCTGGAATCTTCTCGATATCTCTATTAGGAGAGAAGATACGCTTGAATGTACTAGATAATTCCATGTGACGTCACGGCCTGCCGGGGGAAACTATACAAGGAGAGCGCTTGGATGACGGAGGTGGTATTGATCTACTGGGATCGCCTTGGAGAGCGAACGTCTTTGGAGTTCGTCCGCAGTGCGAGCTAGGAAGCTGGTGAGCTGAGCGCTATTGAAAGTGCAGTTATTGTCGTTACTAGTTATTTGCTGACTGTTTGTGTTGTTAGATAACGAAGTGTTGAACTGTTATTAGCCGTGAATTGTTGTCTGTTTGCTTGCTAATCTATGCACGAACTATTTCTTCCTGTACCTGTGCTACGTGTTTTCCTGCATATTTGTAAATAAAACTTCATTCTCCATTATCCTGCGTGTTGGACTGTTTACACCATACACCCACAGTAAGACTTTTGTAACAACGTAACAACATCAAAAACCTCTGACCCCGAACCAACTTATTCAAGAAGACTGCCTGTTCTTCCATCCATGTCCATATGAGCACGATAATTGAAAAACGAAAACGGCTCGAGTGGTAGCAATTTAGCTCGTAGTTTTATCATTAGAATTGCAAATCTGCAATCGCTCTTGTGACATTAACTGAGTAACAAGCCTTAACAGGGAATCGAGGCCGGCCACTGATATTAAAAGATCACGCACAAAAACATCATACCTCATCCGTTAGCTTTCTTGAAGTCTACATTTATATTCTAAACAATTATATATTTATTTATTATTAAAAAACACTAAAATTTCGATTAATTTTCAATTAATTAAAAATCCAATTAAAATTTTGGAAAACCTTTTCTTAGTGAGCACTTACTACCCCAAAAGTAACTACTTGCTAAATTTAGTAGCTCCTAGTCCTACTGTCTGCCTTCGAAGCATTTTGAACGTTTTTTCGCATCAAGCATTTCGCTTGACTCAGTTTACAGATAGTATCCAGGCTTTCAAATATTATCATGATAAAAACATCATCCTGGTTCATGAAAATATATTATACTAGCAGTACGCGCACGGCGATGCCCGTGGAATCAGGACTTCAACAAAATAAAAAAAAATCGCCCACAATGACACGAAAAAGTTTTCAAAACAAAAGATACACATTATAGATTTTCCCGCTTATTTTTTCCGCGATAATAACATGTAGAAAAACAGTACAGAGTACATTAATCCAAAGCAATATAAAAAAATTGTTGCCCGTGGAATCAGGACTTCAACAAAATGAAAAAAAAATTCTTAGAACATAACAAAAAGCTCCGAAGGTTATGACGTCACCTGACCCTTCATCCAATCAAATTGAAAGCTGCGTTCCGAAGGCTATCATGAAGAAATTTCTGCTGACAAAAAATAACTTTCATCTGCCAGGAATAATTTAATTTAAAAAACGGGAAAAGATATTTTAAACCTTGTTCTTTAAATCAGAGAGAACGTTCTAGTTATAAGCTCAAAATTGAAAATAATAGTGTTATTAGAAAAGTCGGATGCAAATAAATTTAAAAAACAAAACTAAAATTTAGGTGGTGAAACTGACTATTTTTTTAAAATTCTCAAAATTCAGTAAATTAAGTAGAAATTCAAAACTAACTTCAGTACGGAAATCGCGTCTTTCTCGATGGTCTATCTATTTTGTCGTACAATTATTCGAAACCATTCTATTGACAAATTAGTGCGAAAATCAACCAAAAACAAGAAAACATTAAATAAAAAAATTTTGATTAAAATTTAAAATTTCGGCTTGAGGTGCATTCAGCCATTACGACTACCTGTGTACCAAATTTCATGGTGTAAGTGATAGATTCGTCTGGACATCGCCTGACAAAACACACACACACGCACACAAACATTGCCTTTATAAGTATAGATATTTTGACTTAGACTTGCGTCTCCAAGTAGGTATCTTTAGTCAGTGGCCTGGAAAAGGAAAAAAATGTGACGCTTTTCGTGCCTATGTTAAACGCTTTATAGCTCCGCAACCAAATAACACAGAGAGTTGGTTTTAGCTTCATTTAACAGAGAAAGGTGACATGAAGATTGTAAAAAGAATTTCAGAATTTAGAATTACGGTTTAGACACAGTCGAGCTGCAAAGTTGGTGAAAATCACGAAACATTTTGATGACGTTACAGCGACCGATGTGCGCACACAGACTAAGCACATTCAATCGATCGCTCGAAATATTACTCAAGAATTGTTGAATTACGTCGAATTTCAGCAAAGTTAAACGCTTATAGCTCCGCAACCAAATAACATAAGAGTTGGTTTTTCATTTAACAGAGAAAGGTGGACATAGAAGATTGCAGAAAGAATTACGGTTTAGTAACACAGTCGAGCTTCAAAGAAAAAGGAAAAATCTACGAAACATTTTGATGACGTTACAGCGACCGATGCGCGCGCACACAGACTAAGGCAATTCATTCATCGATCGCTCGAAATATTACTCAAGAATTGTTGAATTACGTCGAATTTCGTGCTACAGTTAAACGCTTATAGCTCCGCAACCAGATAACATAGAGAGTTGGTTTTAGTTTTATTTAACAGAGAAAGGTAGACATTGAAGATTGCAAATATAATTTTAGAATTTTTAATTGCGGTTTAGTCACTGTAGAGTTGAAACGTTGGTGAACACGAAGAATTTTACATAGATAGAGTCATATAGTCACACTAGACTAATAGTCACTATAGACTATAGAATTAATAGTCACATAGAACTACTTAAGTCACAGAAAGTCACAGCTGAGTAAGGTAAGTAAGTCTAAGCCCCTCAATCCCAGCGGCCGTTTAGCAGAGGCAGCCTCCCGTCGATTTTTTTCTATTAATTATCATTATAATAATAATAATTATTATTATTATTCCACATAAAGCTGCGCTTATTTTTGTTAATAGAACTAAATAATTTATTTGAATTTCTCAGTCGACAACTTTTTCTCCCAATTTATTGCTTTTCAATTATTTCAATTTATTAAGTTTTGAATCACCCTGTTAATTTTTAAAAAAATTTATATCCAAAACTACTGCATTAAAGAAAAAATTGAGTGAAAATAAAATTTATAAAGAAAAATTGCACGGAAATAGAGAAATATGCTTAATTTGAGCAGAATATAGTAACTTCTAATGATGGTAACATACTTACTAGCTGAAGTTCAATTTCTGCGTAGTTTGTTGTCAAATTTCGTCTTCTTTTATATGAAGCATTTTGTACGTCATAACAGAGTAATTATCACTAGAAAGTTCTGCTTCACAGGTGTGAGGGGGTAGAACAAAAGATGAAAATATCAGAAACTCGAAACCACACAAAAGAGAGCTACTTTGTATTACAAACGTAAGAAAACATGTTATACAACCTGTTGTAAGTTACATAAGAGTTAGGTTTTAATGAGTTTTTGTTTATTTAAATTAAGCTTACAGGTCACTCATTCTGACAATGGATGTTTTCTTGAATTATCCTACACAGCTGAGTCTACGAAATTGCAAAAATTATTAATGAGAAGAAGGAAGCCATTTTTAAATCGCAGAAAAAACGTTAATTCACAACATAGTTTCTTATCTATTCGGACCTAATTTATAACAAGTTTTTACGATTTTTTTGTCCACATATATTTTATCAACCTTGAAACAGAGACATCATTGCTCCGATCCTTCGTTGAAAATTGGAACCAGTTTGAGGCCTACTTTAAGATCTGTTAATTTTGTGAGAGTTGAAGAGTTCATAAAGAAGAACTTTACCCCTAAGCAGCTAAAAACTTCATTGCAAATATCTGAATTGTATTCTAGATAACTATCGACGTATCTTTTTTCGATGAGTGGCTTCAAACAAAAGAAAACGAGTATGTATTAAACCAATTGTGTTTCAATTGGGGCAACATGGAAACGAAATCGAAACAATAAATATCGAAAAAGAAAAAACAAAAGGGGAAAAATTAAAAGAGCGAGAAAAAAATTGACGGGAGGCGTAGGACTACTTTACTCGCGTGACTCTTTTGTTTCTCGAAGTTTCTGGTAAGTTTTTAAGTTTAAGTAAGTTTTTTGTAACTTCTGTTGTTACCCTTTATCTCTAAAATAAGGTATTAGTTATGTTATAACATATGTAGTTACCGAGATACAGAGGATCGCGTCACCAATTCATGCGTATTTTTGCCCAACTTTGTGACTCAGTAGTCGCTGAACTGCAATTCCGATTTTCGATTTCTTTTTTTTTGTAACTTCTGTTGTTACCCTTTATCTATAAAATAAGACATTATTTATGTTTTTAACATGTGTAGTTACCGAGATATAGAGGATCTCCCATACAACGTTTTTTGTGGCGTTTTGGCGGGTGAATCAAATTCCTTCATGGAGACCCCAATGGGAGGAACGTAGCCCCACGTTAAAAATGAGCATCAGCTGGCCAGGAGCCAAACCGGAGGTACGAAATTCTTAGCTCAGTTACAGCGATTGTAATATCCTTAACGAATAACTAATTTATATTTGTAGAATCTATACTTATAAAAGGCAATGTTTGTGTGCGTGCGTGCGATGTCCAGACGAATCTATCGCACTTACAGCCTTGAACTTTGGCACACGGGTAGTCTTAATGTTGACTCAATGCACCTCGAAGCCGGAATTTTAAATTTTATCTAGAAAATTTTTTATTTAATATTTTGTGTTGTTTTGGATGATTTTGCGCGCTAATTTCTCAATAGCACGGCTTCAGATAATTGTACGAAAAAATATATACACCATCGGAAAGAGCAAATGATTTCCGTTCTAATAAATTTAGTTCTGAATTTCTAACGTGATTGACTGAATTTTGAGAAATTTTTAAATAATATTCGATTAACCCTAAAAAACCTAATTTGGAACTTCAATTTCTTGCATCCGCCGTTATAATTTTGTTATCAATTTGAAATTTGTTGAAGTAATAAATATAACGTTTCTCCGTGATTTAAAACAAGAATGATTAAAATTGAACAGTTGGTTGCATTTTAATTAATTTTTTCTGAAGAAAAAAAATTTCTTTCAAAATTCCCTTCAAGATTCTTCGTAATCAAGATCGCGTGACGTATTTTCCCAACATGCATTTCGTCGAAACCACGTGACGTCATAACGTCATCATTCTTTTAATTTCTTTGTTTTTATACTGTTTGATAGTCGAACATATGGCTGTTATCTTTAGTCAGAGAAGACTAGAAAAAATGAAATATGACTTCAAGGAGCTATTCACATAATGTGGCTTCAAAGTTTATGGTACTCTATACTGTTTTCTACAGATCAAATATGTCATTATCGCGAAGAAAAATAAGCGGGAAAATCAGTAATTTGTATCTCTTGTTTTCAAAACCTTTTCGTGTCATTGTGAAGGATTTTTTTCTCCTTTTGTTGAAGTCCTGATTCCACGGGCAACGCCGTGCGCGTACTGCCAGTTATTAATATATTTAAAGAAAAGAAATTAATTAATTAAAAAATCGTTTGGTCATAAAAGAAGTTAATTTAAAAATATCGTTTGGTCATAAAAGAAATTAATTTAAAAATATCGTTTGGCTGTAAAAGAAATTAATTTTTAAAAAACCGTTTGGCATTGATTCTTTTCTAAAGGTTATAAAAATAGTGTGGCAACGATATATTTGTCTTTTGCTAACGTTGCCTAGCAACGGAGAAGAAAAATTATGATTTAACATGGAATTCGATGTCAGTCAGTGATGTAACGTTTGTGATGTAAGTGTATGTGTTTGTTTCACATGTTTGTGCTGTGGAAGACGTCCAATAAACATATGATTTTTGATGAAAGAAGGCTCCACGATTCTTCATGCTGTGCTGAAATACATTACACTATGTTCAAGGGGAGAAACATGGATTTTCGCCCTCCCATGTGTCACTTAAGCTGGACATTCACGATGACGCTGTTCCAATCTATTTTGAGGGCTTCTTAGCAGACCGTTTTCATTTTCAGCCCCTAACATTTGTTGGATCATTCACAGGTCGGACAGTTCCAACCGCAAACCCATCACCTACGGGCAACCCTATCCCCTAGGCTACTGCCCCGCCCTAATTTTCCCAGACTGATTCTAACCCACACTTCCTTTCACCCATTTTGGGGTTTTCGCTTTTCTGATAGAGGCTCGCTTGCGCTAATCCACTATCGTATTTCAGCTTTATGGCCGAATAAAAATCTAAACGGGATGGAAATCCAATTTTTTCCGCGGGATTTCTCATCGGATTCTTACACTGACGAAAAGTTTTGCCTTGCTCTGTTTCAAAAAAGTGGAGTGGCCTAGTGGTGAACGTTCCGCTTTAGGTTCACGCAGTGAGCGAATTTTTATGCTTTCGGTGTTCAGCTTCATTCCTGTGACTTTCTTACTTTTTGGTTTACTTTCTGTCTTCTTGCTCAATTTTTATTATTATTTTCCGTTGTCACTGATAATCGATCTCTCAGAGCGGAAAAGTAAACAAATAAGATTCAAAAAGAAAAAAGTTGTTTTAAAATAATTTCATGAGGTGTTGCAGCTCTGAAGCCCTAAAGGTGGGTATACACGAGGCTAATGTTGCCTGACAATGGCATGTAGTTGTTCCGTCGGGATAAGAGCTTGCCACTGTCTTCTCTTTCTGCGCATGCGCATCCCAGATAGCAATTTTAGTTTGCAGCAAGCTTGCAACAAATTTGACATGACAAGAGTGCAAGCTTGCAACAAGTTAACGCAAGCTTCAAAGTCACCATAGGACGAACTTGCTGCAAGCTTGCCGCGTCAAACTCATTCCAGATTATAGCAAAAACAGAGTACGAACACAACCCGCATTAGAACTCACGACCTACCAGTTCAGAAGCTGACGCGCTAACCACTGGGCCACTTGAACTCTGAGAGGAGAAGATAGATTTCGCTAATACATTGTTCGATTCGATTCGTATACGATTTATTTTAAACTGTTTTCTTGATTTCACTAATTTTTTGAGTTCAGAATATGATTTGAAGTCAAAGAGAGAGCGATTTTCGCTAATAACTCCGTTTTGCTAGTAGAATAAATTATGAAATTAGAGTTCAAAAGTAATTACTTTAAAATGGGACAAAATGTATAAGTTTATTTTTCAACAAACATTGACTGTTTTTTCGGTTTAATTTTGTTTATAAACGTTAAAATTCCACCATTAAGAAAAAGGCGATATAGTTTTCTTTAAAGTGCGAGTGTTATATATAATAAAAAGATGGAAAATGTTTCAAATTTTTTTTTTATAAAAAAGCTAGATTTTTTACAAATTATCATTGATTTATTGAATTAATAAAAAGAAGGACGGTCTAGGAGATGCCATTAAAATCGGATGCTTTTTAAAAACAGAGACAAAGATAATTATCTCTTTGTGCTAAGCTTGTTTCGCAAACGTGAGGTTTGTCACGGCGAACTTGTGGCAAGTTTGCATTGCAAGGAGGTGGCGCTATTTGTCACGGCGAACTTGTGGCAAACGCGTTTTGCAAGCGAGGGTGGCGCTAGTTGTCACGGCGATCTTGTGGCAAGTTCGTTTCAAGTTTGACGCGTCAGATTCGCCATGACAAGGTAATATCAAGTCAAAATCAAACTTGCTGCAAACTTACGTGCTATCTGGGATGATTTTATTTCGCGACAATATTGGCCTCTTGTTGAAACCCATCTTAACTGAGGAGCCGCAACTGGGTGTTGCCTCTCTCTGCAGCGATGTAATCGGTTGGAAAGGATAGAGGGGTTAAGTCACCAAGTTTCCATTTCATGGAACAAACAGGCTGCTGACAGAATTTAACATATTAACAACATTTTTTGCTAAAAAATAATTTTCTCTTTGCATTTCTTCTTTTCAATTCCTACTATTAGTTCACACTCTCCCTATATATATTTTCATATATCTTGTTCATATTTTCAATCGTTAATAAAATACTTTTTATTCATCCACTCAAGTCCAAATACATTTTTTAAAACTTGTAGTGGATGACACTTGATGTTAATACAGTTTTTTCAAATATTAATTCCTTAATTAAATTAAATTAATTAATTTTAGTTTTATGTGGGAGAAAGCATATGTCGCCTTGAGTCGTTTGGTTCGAATTTTTCTCAATAGATGGAGCTAGGTTTGCCAGCTTCTAGACCTAATATCCTTTGTTTTCTGGTATGCTCACGAAGGCGTCATTTTTCATGTATTTTTGTCAGAGGGTAATGTTGATTACTTTCTTTATCGCTTTTAAGTAGGAATTGACTTAAAAAAATTTTTATATTACTTGTTCCCATCTCAGAATGCTGCACACAAACAATTTCGTGAGAACAAAGCCGCTTTGGTCAATCCTATTCAAAGTGTACCATACGAGGAGTCGCGGTGGCTTAGTGGTAGAGTCCCGTCTTCAGGACTGAAGGGCTCTAAGTTCGAAACCCGATTCCATTGAAGATCAGTTGTATATTGGGACTGTTGCACGGTAAATCATACTTGTCACTTTTGGTCGAACTAGGAAAATTTTAGAAACTAACACTAATAATGCATTAGACTTGATTTCTCAGGAATTAATTATTCTAAAATTAGACATGTCTATCGACAAGTGCCAGGCGTCGGTTCTCAGATCACTTAGTTCTCGTTCATTGTCTAAGCATAATACTACTGTTTTTAATAGCAACCCAAGTTTTAAATTAAATGGCAGATCAGTCAAAATTACTAAAACCCTAAAATAATTGGGTTTAATTTTCGATAATAAACTATCTTGGAATCCTCATATTTGTGGTTTGTATACGAAAGCTTACAATTTGTGTTCAAATTTTAATGGATTAATTGCCTAAAATTGGAATGTTTCTCCCTCTCTATTAAAATTTTGGTATTTGACGATAGTTGAAAAGGCACTTCTTTACAGCGCTGCTGTTTGGGGTGGAGCCTTAAATAAATCCCAGATCGCCAAATTACATTCTATTGAAAGAATGTTTTTATTGAAATTGTCTCGAGCATATAAAATTACTCCAACAAATTCTTTAAATATACTTTTAGGTATTCCCCCATTTCATTTGGTTACCAAATCACTATTTATTAGGTTTAACATTTGGAAACTTAGATCGGATAAGTTTAGGGAACTGATCGATCCTATTTCCCTAGATTTTTATAGAGATATAGATTCTATTTCTTTGAATAGAAAAATCATAATTTGTGAGGACTTTACTAATTATGATTATGAGGTGTAAACCGACGGGTCCAGGATTGGTGACAATGTTGGATTCTCGGTGTGCTTTTTTGAAAGAAATTCACTATTGCCTGTGTTTTGCTATAAAATGAATTCTTTAAACTCCGTTTTCCAGGCTGAGCTGGTGGCAATTAATTTTGGTGCTGTTTGGGCCTTAGAAAGAAATGTTAAGATCAAAGTGTTTTCTGATAGCAAGTCCTCTATTGAAGCGATTATAAGCCCCAAAGTCAAATCTAATTTTGTTTTATCAGTTAAGGATAATCTGTACAATGCTAAGGATCTAGTCAGCCTTGTCTGGGTGAAAGCTCATGCCGGTAACCCGGGCAATTAGCTGGCTGATCACTTTGCAAAAATTGCTTCTTCTTGTGGAGTCGATATGTCTATACCTGCTCTTTATTCTTATCTAAAAAGAGTTTGCAAGGAATTCCTCATGAACGAGTGGAACTCATTCTGGAAAAACTCCACCACTGGTAAACATACAAAAGAAAATCTTCCGTTAGAAAATCTGGACTTATTGATTAGCAACAAAAATGTCATTTATCTGCTTACCAATCATTTACCTTTTCCAGCATATCTGTGCAGGTTCAAGATTTTGAACAATCCTGATTGTTTGTGTGGTGAGCATGGAGATGTTGACCATTACTTGACTTCATGTATGTATACCAAGGACTATCATTTACTACAACCGGCAGTTGCTGCTCGGACTCACTGGACTAGAAAACTTTGTAAAAACTATTCATTTTTAAACAGGTTGAAGTCAATTTGTGAAATTTCTAGGAAAATTTGTGATGATTTGCTGCGTTTGTGATCTCAGTTGTATTTAACTTCTATACATTAATTTACTGCACTCAAACTATTTATTGTTATGCAAGTAATCCTTTGTGGAGTTTCTGTTTTTTATTATTCTTTTTTGTTTCTTGAGTTTTACCACGTTGGTTTTGTTGTGTAGTACCGTTGGTGCTTTTGTGTTGTGTGTGTTTTTGTTTGTATTTGTGTATGTTTTTGTTTGTATTTGTATTTTTTTTCTATTTGCACGTAACTCTGTAATCCATACCTTCCAAATAGGTAGGTTTGTTAATTGTAACTTTTTTCTTTCTTGGATAATCTGACTCCTCCCCGTTGATCCTTGCTGACTCTAAACCCTTTATGTGAGTCGGTCGGCGTGGGCTATGTATGTATGCACGTAAGGCTCCAAACGTCCTCCCGCTGGTGTGGTGTAGAAGCTTGAAGAGGGGGTGCAGATCAGGTGTCGGCCTCGTCATCTGAGCACAAATGATCCCAAAACTGGGTCTATCCCAGAACGCCTTCTAAACGAGACGTTAACATAACTAAACTTTTACTCACAACGCTGAAACTTTTAACGTAGAACTGCGTTCCTCCCATTGGGGTCTCAGGAAGGAATTTGAATCACACGCCAAAACGTCACAAAAAACATTGTATGGGAGATCCTCTATATTTCGGTAACTACATATGTTAGAAACATAACTAATGTCTTATTTTAGAGATAAAGGGTAACAACAGAAGTTACAAAAAACATTTGAAAATCGGAATTGTAGTTCAGCGACTATTGAGTAGCTGACGCATGAAATACGCATGAATTGGTGACGCGTCCTCTATATATCGGTAACTACATACGTTAAAAGCATAACTAATGCCTTATTTTAGAGATAAAACGTAACAACAGAAGTTACAAAAAACATTTGAAAATCGGAATTGTAGTTCAGCGACTTTTGAGTAGCTGGCGCATGAAATACGCATGAATTGGTGACGAGTCCTCTATATCTCGGTAACTACATACGTTAAAAACGCTAATGTCTTATTTTTAGAGATAGAAACGTAACAATAGAGTTACAAAAAATAATTTGAAAATG
>BGPR01012616.1:0-19467 GCA_013235015.1 Araneus ventricosus | reverse complement strand
CAGGCCAATTATCATCATCATAAGCAGGCCAATTATCATCATCATAAGCAGGCCAATACGAGTTATCTATTATCTCCTAAACGTCTGAAGAGTCACTAATGGTTCTCACGTTCGATTTTATTGACATTTAAAAAAACTTCAGGAAGTATTTGTATTGGTAGTAAGTTTCAACTACATAAGTACGCACAACCATTGAATCTATGATAAATTTTTCAATCAAAGGTACAGGGAAAATATGTACAGTCCCCATTACACTGGGTTCATCACATTTAGAGATTAGGTACAGAATTTCTTACGGCTGAGTGCCTGTTGGATACACGTTTGGTCGGAGTCTCAGCCAAAATCAATCTGAGACTGCGAGGTCCAGTAAGAGTTATAGTTCCCAGGATTCCATCGCAAACTAGCGCGTCACCAACTACATCCGGTCATTTGACTACCAGTGTCCACCTGCGCATCCGGAGCCCATCTGGAAAACCTCCGGGAACGCAACAAGCGCATACTTTTCCCACCTGCGGGATCCGTTGAACGAATGCGTTACACCTACTTAAATGCAACTGAAATTTGCAACTAATCATGTGTCTTGTTCTTTCCCCAACTGTCCTTATCCCTTATCTAGCGGAACCACAGCCAAGATAGAGTTTGGTGGAAGTGGTTTCAGGCAAGATGATGCGCAACATACTTTCGGACTTGTCGGGGACTAGCCTCTCGATTGCCAGGGAGAAGTCGTGGCCTTTCCGGGGTGCTAGATATGAAGGAGTGGACTACTCTGCCCGCTGGGGCATAGAAGGGGTCCCGTGGTGGAGGTCTTCGAACTTTCTGTGGCCACAGCTCCGAGCTAACACGACATGCTCCAGGACAGAAAATGATGACTACAGGCACACGATTGTTTCGACATGACGTGCCTCTATGGTCAATGCCTTCGGGTTGGGCTTCTTCGCTGGTTGCGTCGGGCGTCATGCCCGTGAGAATGGATGTGGTTTTTCTGATGGTTGGTTCCACGGGCCTCCAGCATTCCCTGCCTATATGCTCTGTTTACGACGATAGGAGTGGAGGACTGAGTATCGTTTGTCCTTATCCCCTATCTAGCGAAACCACAGCCAAGACAGAGTTTGGTGGAAGTGGTTTCAGGCAAGATGATGCGCGATATACTTTCGGACTTAGCCTCTCGATTGCCAGGGAGAAGTCGTGGCCTTTCCGGGGCACTAGATATCAAGGAGTGGATTGCTCTGCCCGCTGTGTCATAGAAAGGGTCCCGTGGTGGAGGTCTTCGGACTTTCTGTGGCCACAGCTCCACGCTACGGCTCCAGGACAGAAAATGATGAATACAGGCACACGATTGTTTCAGCATGACGTGCGTCTGGAGTCAATCCAACCAGTCAGGCCTGTAAGAATGGTTGTGATCTTTGCGGATCGTATGATTTCTTCGGGCATCCACCATGTCCTGCCTATGTGTTCGTACACGACGACAGGGGTGGATGATTCCGTAATTTTTGTCCTTACCCCCTATTGGGTAGGCTGGTCAGTGTGGGCTTAAACCAAAAAAGGGGAAAACTAATTATGCGTACTATTCGTGCTCTTTTAAGACGAGATTCCCCACAGATCGAAAATCACTGGATTGAAGAAAAATATAGAATGGACCTTATGCACCGTTTGGGTTCGAGAGTATAGAAAAACAGCTGTGGAGGAATAAACAAAACGATCGGCCTATAAGAGACTCAGAAATAAAAGCAGTTCTGAGTCAGCTGTTTAAGACTGGCCAATGGCTGCCGCCGGCAGGTCACGTGTCGGAGGATGTGACGTCACATGCATAAGGTCCATTCATGCGTATCTGCAATGTGTTCTTTGGAGGGTACGGACAAGTTTTCTGTTTTGTTTATTTTGGATTCACAGCCCGCTTTCCAGCAATTCTCTCCGCTTTGGGGTCATTCTGGTACCCCGGTGGGTTGCGGTTCCGCACGTTAACAACGGAACAGAGGCTCTAGAATCAAACTTCTCTTTAATCGTCAAATCCGTTTGGAGACCGTCTTAAGGGCCAAGTTCGATTCAGTGATTTCTTTAGTATATATATGGCGATGAATTCTGTGATTTTTGGGTTCGCTTAGTTCATTTTATTGAAAACGGTTAAAAAAAACAGCTCTTAAAACGGCTAAATTTCAAATGGAACGATTGAAATTTGTTAAATCGTTTGGTTAAAACTTTAACCGCTGAACAAACCTTAGAAGTCGCGATAAAGAACAATTATGGCAACCTTTCCACAAAATGAGGCTCTTATCTTAAGTAAACATTGAGAGCTACAGGAACACCAAATTTAATATTTTCAAAGCATCCTTAAACCATGACATTTGAAAACTCTACGTTAAACATTAATTAACATCGTCAAACAGAGTGATGATATTTTGAAGATTCCCATTGACTTAACTTTGCACCGGAAGTCGGTCACTATAGCGGAAGTTCTACATTACCCCAAATAAACAAGACAGAAGAATCGTCGATAATAATCTTTAAGCAACGTGCATAATTCGGATATATTACTGAACATTGTTCAGTCAGTGAGTGAAACCAAATTTCACCTCGTGCAATCTTTAAGTCGCTCTTGTTTTCCAAGTGAAGAGCCTTTGATGAGGAACAAATCAGGCATCTATTCAAATTTAAGCATTTACTGTTTTTAGATTATCTGACGCTGTTTCAAAATGCCGGACGAAATTAATTTAAATACTCCACAGGAAAAGCCTACAGAAAAATCTGAGACTCACAATCTGACAAAAAATCAATTATCTTTTGACCCACAAAGCAACATGGCATCTTCTTCTGGAAAAGATGGCGTAACTTTGCCAGCCATCAAACCCCGCCGAAATAAGACAGTCTCAAAGGAATCTTTTACTGACTACATGAAAAAGAAATTTGGGATAACTAACATTGAAGAGTTGTCTTCTTCAAGGAGTGTTACAAGATCTGGGACAGAATATAAAAGGAACCCTGCCAAGGTAAAAATGAATCCCAATAATTTTTATGGTACTTTTCCGTTAGCCGGGCGCAAGCGAAAAATCGCCAAATAATGTAGAATTCCGCTAAATTTCTTACAACCATTCTCTTGGCGACTTGGCTCGCGTTTGGTTCACAATTGGCGACATTTGCGCCCGGCTAACGGAAAATCGCTTCGCTCTTGGCGACTTGGCTGTTCACAATTGGCGACATTTACGCCCGGCAAACGGAAAATCGCTTCGCTCTTGGCTCGCGTTTGGTTCAGGCGACATTTGTGCCCGGCTGACGGAAAATCGCTTCGCTTGGCGACTTGGCTCGCGTTTGGTTCACAATTGGCGACATTTGCGCCCTTTTATTTATTTTATTATTTTTTACTTTAACGAATTTAAAATACGATCAGTTTAAAACAAGATTGGTAGATTTCAAACCTATGGAAGACAAATTGTCTTCTTTTTTTTCTAGATAAATATAGAACTGTTATTGAACTTGCGTAAATTCAAGTAATCGAGATCCAATGCGAATGCAAAGTTGAAATCTAGAAGTTGATACACACTCTTAAAATAGCGCCAAATCGCCAAAGCAAGACGTTGACCGCTGCACTTCATTGGCGCCAAGTTGCCAAAGCTAAATGCAAGTAATAATTGCATTAGCTTTGGCGATTTGGCGTCATTTTAAGAGTGTGTACCAACTTCTAGATTTCATCCGAATGCAATTTAAAGGGGGAGTTTAGAGAAGTTTGGGTATCTGAATTTTAAAAGTAGAAAAGAAATAAATCTAAGAAAAAAATACAGTTTCGATATACGGCATCACTGGTGAGATTTTGTAATATTGCGACTTTTTGGTTAAAATTAAGGGTACTTACGTATTAACGCCACCGCAGGTACAGATTGGCGGTAATGCGGCAATAAAGAACAATCTTGTTTACAAAAACCGCCAAATTGGCGTTAATACGTAAGTACAAAAACCGCCAAATTGGCGGCACTTAAAAACCGCCAAATCTGTAGCTGCGGTGGCTTTAATACGTAAGTACAAAAACCACCAAATTGTCGGCACTTAAAAACCGCCAAATTGGCGTTAATACTTAAGTACAAAAACCGCCAAATTGGCGGCACTTAAAAACCGCCAAATCTGTTACTGCGGTGGCGTTAATACGTAAGTACCAAATTAAGTTTAAGGTACGGAAATTCTCGTTTTTTGGAATTAAAAAAAAACCTAGATTCCTAACATTCAATAAAAAAGCGAAGCTACGAGGTTCCCGCTTTGCTTAAAGCGAAACCGCTAAGGTTTTTTTCAGTTAAAAAAATTTGCCCGTAACGCGTACGTAAGAGATCACTAAAATGTTCACCAAAACAGTCGCCATGTTTGTTTAGTGTTTTTCGTTTTGATTCCTAAGAGTTCTTAAAACACTTGAGATATTTATCGATTTCGAGAAATTTCTGTATCAAATTGTAATCTCTACTAGCCGCCTTCGGCCACCAGCTGTTCATGCGAAATATTAATAGCCTGTAACTATGCTTACAACTTAGCGAAATAAATTGGCGGTTGTAGAGGCTAAGAGACTCTGCCAAAGTTTTATTTTGCCATATATCTCGAAAATGGTGGTGGTGATTGGCAGGCGACCATTGATGACATATCTAGAGGTCATAGGCTATTAGGGAAACTAAAATCTCTTCTGACATGGACCACAGTAATGAAATTAGGTCTAAAATTTTGATATTTTCTTTCCGATAAAGGGTGGTGGTCCCTTGAGGCCTTACTTTTTGCTATAAAGCAGAAAAACTTATACAGAATGCCAAAAAGTGGAAACATGCTTGCTTGTAAACACTTTAACTATCTTTTTTTCGGAACAGCTTTGATACACGGCATCATTGGCGATAATCTTGTATTGGCGACTTTTTTTCGCCTAACCGACCATCGTATCGTTAAGTCGCCATAACAAAATATCACCAATGGGGTCCAATATTGAAGCAATATTGGGCAGTACTCTCCTCGAACCACTCCAGCACAATCCGAGCCTTGTGACATGGGGCGTTGTCCTGCTGGAAGATTCCATTTCCAGTTGGGAAGACAAACGCCATGTAAGGGTGCAACTGATCCGCAATGATGTTCAGATAGTTCGCAACTTTCATGGTCTGTTCTAACACAACTACGGGTCCCAGAGCCGCCCATGAGAACGTCCTCCAAAGCATATTACCGCCACCACCAGCCTGTGTATGACCTGCTGTACAAGAGGGGAGCAACTTTCGCCTGGCAGACGGCGTACCCTGACACGACGATCGACGTGATGAATGAGAAATCGGGATTCATCTGACCAGGCAACTCGCTTCCACTCATCCATGGTCCAGTCTCGATGTTCCCGGGCGATGACGCTTGTTCATCAGAGGCACACGAGCGGGACGTCTGCTGCACAGTCCCATATCCAACAATGTCCGCTGATCTGTGTGTTCCGAAACACTTGCGCTTGGACCCGCATTGTATTAGGCTGTCAGCTGAGCCACTGTCTTGCGCCGATTTTGCTTTACCAAGCGGGACAGTCTCCGACGTCCTTTTTCTTTGATGACGCGTGGACGACACCTTGGCGTCTACTGCTGGTGACGCCGTCATTTATCCACTTTGTATGAATACAAACAACGGCAGATCGTGAACAACCTACCAGTCTTGCAGTTTCGGTGATACTCGTTCCGAGTCTTCTGGCCATTACGATTTTCCCTCTATCAAATTCGCTTAGATCAGCAGCCTTTCCCATCACTCGCAAAATTAAGTGCAAGAATGATTACTTACATTCTCCAGCAGCAGTTAAATACCATTCTCACTTATCCAAGTGCCCTCCACGTCATCCAGACGAGTTCATTGAAAAATGTGGGGATGGCCATAATGTTTTGGCTCGTCAGTGTAGACCCCATTGACGATATTTTGCTATATTGGCGACTTTTTTTGTTGCCTAGCCAAACATGGCACCCGCGACTAGAGCCAAACGTAAAAAGTCGCCAAAACAAAATGTATCGCCAATGGGGTCCTATATGAAAGCTGTACCAATTTTACTTAAAAAACGAAGATAAAGGAGTGAAATAACTTATCAATATAGATAACTTTTTTATTAATTGACAAACTTATGTTTGAATAGTTAGAAAATCATTTTTTTAATGTTGAATCAAATGTGTTATCATGAGAACAACCATTCTGTGTAATAAAGTCCTAACATTTTCTCATTCTTCTTCCGGTACTTTAGCAATAATTTCAGTATAATATTTCCCTTTTGGCTCAGTTCTACTCGATCGAATGGTCGCTTCACAACCGTTTTCAAAGTAAAAAGTGATTATTTGTGTGCTAGAACTACATGGGGGTACAGCTTTGATATACGTCATTGCAATAATTTCGTTTTGGCGACTTTTTCAACAGCTTCAATATAAGACCCCATTGGCGATATTTTGTTTTGGCGGCTTAACGATACGATGTTCGGTTAAGCGACAAAAAGTCGCCAATACAAGATTAGCGTCAGTGTAGCCTTATGTCAAAGTTGTTCCCTACATGGCAAAATAGCTTTCTCATCAGCCTGAGAGCAATCAAAACCTGGGTTGAAATCTAGAAGTTGGTACACACTCTTAAAAAGGGGGCCAAGTCGCCAAAGCAAATGCAAGCAATAATGTAAAGCGGTCAAAGTCTTACTTTGGCAACTTGGCGCCATTTTAAGAGTGTGTACCGGTTGAAATCTAGAAGTTGGTACACACTCTTAAAACGCTGCCAAATCGCCAAAGCAATATGTTGAAAGCTGCATATCATTGGAGCCAAGTCATCAAAGCTATATGTAGGTATTACGTGTATTAGCTTTGACGACTTGGCGCCATTTTAAGAATGTGTACCAACTTCTAGATTTCAACCAATTTTGTAATACAAGCTGATCCCGCACAGAGCATCTGCGCTCGGTTATACGCACACCATGATTTTCCTGACGCTTCTAGAGCCAAATTGGCGATTCGGCGCTCCAAGAAAATACGCCAAGACAAAAAAAAAAAAAAAGGCGTCGAGTGGTGTGCGCATAACAGAAAAGTAGTCAATGTACTACAAGTTCCCATTAGTAAGTCCCGTGATGTTCACCTGAAGTTGTGAACTGACACGATTTTATCTTCGCTAACTTAAACTATTTTGACGTTGATCTGAACACTCTCTGGCTCGCCTAAACCCATCTGCTTCATTATTTCTATCTGATCTCTTTGGAATAATTTCATCCAAAGTTTCATTATATTGTAAGAAATATTGCGGTTGAAATCTAGAAGTTGGTACACGCTCTTAAAACGCTGCCAAATCGCCAAAGCAAGACGTTGACCGCTGCATAGCATTGGAGCCAAGTCGCCAAAGCTATATGCAGGTATTACCTGTGTTAGCTTTGGCGACTTGGCGCCATTTTAAGAGTGTGTACCAACTTCTAGATTTCAACCAATATTGCGAACTCAACGTCTTAAACTCGTTTTATTTTCGAGAAAAAGTTATCTTACGCCAGAACGAAGATAGTAACAGGCTATGGCTATGAAGTTATGCCTAACATCTAGGAGGTTATCAGGTTTGTTTTGTAAACAAACCGATCGTTGCCGTCGGCAAAAGAGAAATTAACCTCTTTTCTGTGCCAAATACCTTAGTGTTTTATATATAGAGAGATGCAGCTCTCATGATATTCCTTTCATTTTTTTGATAGAGGCGCCTGTTTTGCAGGAACTTGGAAAGAAGAAACGGAGCGCTCCGACATCCACTGAAACTCCAACTCCAAAAAGGAAGCCAGCAAAGAAAAAAATTGCCGCCGTGCCACTATCAAACGCATTGGAAAACGCGAAGCCGAAGAAGAATATGGTGGTGCATGATCCAGGTCACACTTGCTCGAAGGCACAGATGGAAAAAGATCAGTAATGCGAGCTGACCATTTGACGGTATACGAAATTATAAAAAGCAAAGCTATTCGAAAGTGTTAATAATTACCAAGTAAAGAACAAATTCAACTTTTGACAGCGCAGTGCTGTAAATTTGCTCTAATAAAAGTAATCGTGTTTATTTTATTGCTGTCTTTGTAGTGATTGATAGTTTCCTTTCTCCTGGGGAGGCAATCAGTTAATAGTGGCTGTAAGATGGCTAATGACAGATCTGCTATAAATAATTAACATCCCTATTGGCACAATAATATTGTACGATGTTATTGGGTGTTCTGTAAGCTGTACAATGTAGTAGCATTGTTGTAGAGCATCATTTGCTATTTGGAATAACACCCAAGGTGTTGGAGGGTTTTAAGGCCTTTAACCAGAGAGATGAAAAGCGTAGATGAAGAGGTGAATTTGATGACAAGACAGTGCTACTTCAGACGACCACGAGTCGTTCTTACCTGAATGGCAAAGGAAGTGAGGAAATGTAAAAGTCTGTTTGGAGCAGTTTATTCTTAGAAATGTGGAAAAAGAGATAAATTATCAAATAAAGTAGCTTATGGTGGTTCTCCTGAGAGATTTAAACACATCTCTCCGTATAAAGTAGAGAAGAATAGCATGACAGATAACTCGAACAGTTTAACGCGATACATAAACCTTACATTCAGCTTGAATTATTTTATCTGTTAGATAATGGTTATTTATTGGATGAAAGAGTAGAGTGAATGATTGGCGAATGGCTGAACGAGTGGGATTGTCCTATGCGATTTATTAAATCCTTCCCTTACAGATTAATAAACTTCCCTTTCAGATAACCTTGAAATTCATGTTCAAATAATCGGTTTAGCTATGCCCAATTGAATTATCAGGTATCGGAGATGGAGGACCAAGACCTCATGCGCTCCAATAAAAATACTCATCACTGGCACGTAATGGTCATTTTGTAGCAACGTGAGGGCTACTTTGGACAGACCTCGTGTTCTTTTACCGTGGTCAGATGAATAAGTCCACTCTCCAAATTTTAACGCCACGCCAACGTGAGAAGTTTGATACTGGCAGATTTAACGTGCAAACGGCCCATATACACGACAAATCTGCAATGGAATAAGTGTCAAAAGTATGATGTTTATGTGTAAGACTCAAAACAGACCACACAATTATATAGTGTTACATAAATCGCCTGGTGGGTGTACGTGAATGCACTCCGACAAGCAGGATGATAAAAAAATTAATCACTCTTTATTTCACGAATATTCCAGAGGAACAAAACGTAGCACAGGTAACAAAACCAAGCAGCACTTTTATAAATTAATAACAGATCACCAATGAATATCAGTCACAGCACTTTCAATAACGCTCAATGTCTTATCAGCTCACCACCTTGCACTGCTGGCCAAAGCCCAACTGACTCGCTCTTGATTTGAGAGCTTGCTTTTATAGTTTTTCCAACAGGAAGTGACGTCACGTAGAAGATTTTTGATATTTTCCGTTCCTAGTAGAGATAGGACCAAAATTCATGAATTTTCTGGAAGTTTCGTTTTGTCGCCAAGGTCGGAGATCATTGGCTTGGCTCCCAGTAAAACCTTTGTGAAACTCTCTTTCTTGTCCTTATATTAGCATGACAGAGAAAAAGCTTTTCAACAATACACTTTTACTGAGAACTAGCTGATCCAGCGCAGACCATCTGCGCTCGGTTATACGAATGCCATGATTTTCCAGACGCTTCTAGAGCCAAATTGGCGATTCAGTGCTCCAAGAAAACTCGCCAAGGCAAAAAAGCGTCCAGTGGTGTGCGCATAACAGAAAAGTAGCCAATGTACAATGTTCACAATAGTAAGTTCCGATGTTCACCTCAATTTGTGAATGGACACGATTTTATGTTCTCTTATTTAAATTATTTTGACGTTGATCTAAATACTCTCTGAATCGCCTACGCCCGTCTGCTTCATTTCTAACTGATCTCTTTTGAATAATTTCATCCAAAGTTTCATTATATTTTAAGAAACATTGTGAATTCCTCATCTTAAACTCTTTTTTTTCAGAGAAAATTTATTTTACACCAGAACGAATATAGTAACAGGCTATGACTGTGAAGTTATGCCTAACATGGCTACCAGGTTTGGTTTGCAAACAAACCGATCGTTGCCATCGGCAGAAGAGAAATTAACCTCTATTCTGTGCCACGTACTTTAGCGTTTTATAAGTATAGATTCCCATTCAGTGGTCACTTTCGGGCAAAGCACCAAACTTAAAAGACTGAATTCGAAATTCCATTTTTTTTCTTGTCAAAATCGAAGGTTGCAGACGCTTCTGGCAGATTTCACCTGGCGCTTATGGAAACAAACTCTTATAATCTGAATTGTCACTTTCCCATGAAAGGATTTAACGTCCTCACTTGGGAATAATAAATTGTAATATTCATCTATTTAAACAAAAAGAGTAAAAAATTTAATTCTAATTTGTGAAGGTTCAATGTGGTTTTTTCCCGACTCATGAAAATAAAATTAAAAAACCTTTCGCAGCATTAGATTGCTGGATATACAAGGTGTGACCAATAAGTAAGGTGAATCACCCCACAAATCGAAAATGGGAACACCCCGATTATCAGCGACACCTTTGTCGTGTTTTGTATTATTCGGTTAACAGTAGTGCAAGGTTTCGTGCGCCTGTGAGTCTTGATATATTTATTATCGACTTCTGTCTGTGCGGTGGTTTTGTGGCGTGTCATGAAGCAGGGAATCACAGGAGTGATTGTGGCTTCATGAAAAAATACCTGAAATTTTAGCAGGAAAATTATGTGTAGGGAACGGATATGTATTCATTCATTACGGCGCAGATTCAACATTTGCATGCAATTTTTAATATGCTTTTTTCAAATAAGAAATTTATTTAATTTATTTTGTCTTAGTTCATGAGTTTTCAATAACATTCTATAACACACATGAAAAGAAAAAAGACAAAATTGATAATAAAACAATATTAAAAATATAATAACATTTTGTATGAATAACATTAATGAATATATATCTAAATTCTTATGGGACCATTCTTAAGTAGGTACTTATTCTTAGTTATGGTATGGCATTTTCTAGAAAATTCATTTGGATTGAATCAGCATAATCCAAAGTAAACATTAAGAATATATGGAAAAAAAATCCACTAAAACTCAATTTTTTTTCCTGGTTTTTCATATTTCTTATTAAAATTGTTTCATATTACTACAAAAATAATTACTCATGACATGATTTTTTTAAGAAATTGAAAATTGGGACTTCTAATTATATTTTAAATAAAACATTTCATCATTCATTAGAACTAAATTATATATCTCTTTTCCCCTCAAAGAGTAACAGCTGTGAGAATTTTTAAATGTTCATGTAAATTCTGTATAAACTTAAATCTTCGCATTTTAAACATGAATAAAACTTATTTTCTCTCACGAAACCCTTGTATATTGGCGGAGTTTTCCGTAGTATGGATTACAATTTGTGTAGTCCGTAGTAGGAAGTCGAAATTGCGTAGAAACTACGGGGAATCCGTAGCAGTTTGAGTCTTTGGCACTCGTAAGTGTTAAAAAATAGATTTATCAGAAAATACCGGAATTCCGGTATTAAGGATGAAGAAATTACCGGATTTCCGGTATAATACCGGAACACAATTTCTGAAATGGGAAAAATATTCATTTTGAAAAGTCAAGGGTAAAGACACTGTTGGTAAACTCTTTTGGCTGTCAAGGCTTAATCCACAAGGAATTTCTTCCTGCAGGTCAAATTGTCAGCGGTGAATTGCACTTTGATATGCTCAAACGTACTCAATATAACCGGTTCCATCTGAAGCAACCAGGGTCTTGGTTTCCGTTCCACGATAATGCACGGCCGCATACCGTTACGCTTGTAAAGCGGTTTTTGGCTGAACATGGGGTTAGTGAACTGTCGTTCGTACTCCCCTGACCTGTAACCAGTGGACTTTTTCCTGTTTCCTAAACTTAAAGTAGCTCTGAAAGGGCGAAGATTTGCAGACATTACTTACATTTAAGCTGCTGTGACACAAGAATTGAAAGCTGTACCAGTGGAGGAGTTTTCAAGAGCATTCGACGATTTGTTCACTCGTTGTCGGAGGTGCATAGTGTCCGACGGGCACTATTTTGAAAGATTGTAAACAATTTCCATGTGAAGCCTACTTACTGTAAGACTTATTTCATCATTCTCCCTACTTATTCGTCACACCCTGTATTACATTTCAACTCATTATAAACGGCTAAGAAGTTGTAAAGTTGTTTCCCTAACATGCTCAACGTAGGACAAGAAAGAGAGTGTTACAGATGTTTTACTGGGAACCAAGCCACTGAACTCCGAACTTGGCGACAAAATAAAACTTCTAGAAAAGGGGCCGTCCATAAATGATGTCACGCTTGGAGGGGTTCCTGAAATTGTGACAAGGGGGAGGGAGGGGGTAACAAGAAGTGTGACATCACACATTTTGGTTACAATAAAAACATTTAAAATCAGTAGATTAAATTTCAAAGTTATTTTGAAATTAATAGAATTTGAGGGTATTTTTTAATCGGGGCTAAAACAACTTTCATGTGATTTTTTTTTCACTTATATTCCTTTCTTTTCGAAAAAGGCATTCAGGGTAGGTTCTGAGAATATGGTAGCAGCAGAAATTCTTCACCATTAGAAGAAAACATCCCCTGTCACACCCTTGAAATGTCCAACAAAAGATACGTCGCCCCATCTGGGTGAGTGGTAGAACTGGCAGTGGCACAAACAGGTTGATCTTATTGAGGAGCTTTTTTTTTTAATTCAATCTGTTTAAGAGTATTTTGTGTTCATAAAGTAAAGATAAGATTTATAGCAAAATATATCAAATTCCAAAATACTACTGTTTTCAATTGCTCTTTTATATTAATATTTTATTACTATTGTATATTAATTAGGCTTTTTGTTGTAAACCTTAATCTTATTTCATACAAAATAAGAACACATATAATCATTATTATTATGCTCGCAAATGTCATTAAAACACATAGTTAAAGTTTAAAAATAAAATTGGAAGTATGATCTATAACGTAGTGCTTTGTTTCTGAACTGCAAGTATATGTTTATGTAATATAGCGTGACATGTGGCAAGGAGGGGGAGGGGTATGGTGAAGTGTGACACTTTGTGACAAAGGGAGGGAGGGGGGCAGAAATATTGAAAAAAAGTGTGACATCATTTATGGACGGCCCCAAATTCACGAATTGTGGAAATATCCAGAACCTTCGAGAGATTACTATGTGACGTCACTTCCTGTTGGAAAATGTATAAAAAACAAGCTCTCAAACCAAGAGTGAGTCAGTTGATTTCAGATTTATTTCAGATTCTCGATTCAGATTTCAGATTTATTCGACTCCCAGCCATGGATGAGGAAGGTCGTTCAAGGAGCTCTCTGAGCAGCTTAGCATCCTCTCAGCGAACGCTTAGCGCCAACTCTAGCCCAACAAGCCGACTAGTCATTCCGTCGGCTGGACTCGGAAACTACACTGAAACATGGATCAGTAAAAATAGCAGCAGCATTAGTCCAGAGATGGATACCTGTCGGCAAATTAAGAACATCGAAGAAATAATCGATGAACTTCAGGTAAAAGCGGAGAAATGTCGGAAATCACAAAAAAGGCGAACATTGAAAAAGGAGCCCTGCAGGCTTATCTAGAGAAAATCGAAGAAGCAGAAAAACAACTGATGCAAATAGGACCCTGTCCTATTCCTGACTGTACCAGACACCATGAGACTGCCATGGACGATGTCATGTTGAAAGCTGGTCAGTATTATTAGTATCATAACTATCCTCTCCCTAAAACTCCTACCTCTCCTAGTAAACCTACTTATTCCAATGCTTTCCAAATGGTTTCTCCTAAAAAGGCGGTTAGACCACAATTAGGAAAAAGTCAATCTCCCATAGATACCGCTAACAGGTTCCATAATCTAATGGATACCACTGAAAATGAAATCCCAAATGACACTGAAATAAAAATTTCCATACCGGATATTAACCTGAAACTCTCTGTTGACTATAACTTAACTATTCAGGAAATTACCAGAAAATTCCCAGAAAATTCCCAGAAACAATTTGCAAATATAACCGCAGTTATATTAGGATCTCCCCCCATTCCCATGTTGACAGGGAAAATATCATTGAATTACTCAACACATCGGAAAAAGAATATGTTCTCTCGGAAGCACCCGAGAACAGACCAGTTAAAATCGTAATCAAAGATCTCCCACCCGACCACGATAAAGATATCATCGCACAGGAACTGGAAAGCAAAAACTTTAAAGTAATCAGAATCAACCAGCTCAGAAACTTTCGTCTCAAAACCCTCCTCCCAATTTTTCTAGTTGAATTAGCAAAAACACCCAATGTTAATGACATAGTCATGATAGATAAAATAAGCAACTTTAAAATTAAAATCGAGCAATACAGGAAAAAGCAGCGCGCAACCATGTGTTTTAACTGCTCTGATTTTTTCCACAGCGCAAGAAACTGTAAATGTAAACCCCGCTGCATTAAATGCAACGGGACCCACGAAACTCGTATGTGTAGTATCAAAACCAAAATTGATAACCCAGTCTGTATAAATTGTAAAGAAAACGGACACCTTGCCTCGTGGAAAGGATGCCCTAAATATCCAGTAATCAGAAATAATTCTCCCCCCACCTACGCACAGAAACTAAAATCGAACCTCCAAAAACCTAAGAATTCTCCCACTCCACCCATTAGCAAACCTATCCCACAAATCGACACTGACACTTATGACAAATTTGAAAAGAACATGAACGCTCTTAAAATAATAAATGACGCCTTTAATAAATTTCCTAATCTCATTGAAATCAGTGAAAAAATTAAGATTGCAAAAACTGACTTTGAAATAGTCAGTCTTCTTCTGAAAATCTTCAAAAACTAGTTCCGCCCAGTGCACTTCACCACCTCTCCCTCTACATCTCTACTCTTCTCTGATTGGACTTCCGACCAGCTTCATATACTGGCTCCTCCCCTCAACTTCTCAGTCTCTCACGACCTCTGCCTCGTTCAGTCGAGCTATCGACATCATGAACTTAATATCCTTCTTGTAACATCTATACTACAGTTCACGGCATCTTACTGGAAAGTCATGTTCTACGCAGACTGTTCGTACTGGAGATAGTCCCCTCTGATGGGACGGGAGCTCCATCAACCAAATTCTTATCCAAGACTGAGTCAGTTGGAGTTTGGTCAGCAGCGAAGAAGGTGAATTGATAGACATTGAGTGCAGAGACTGGCATTTCTTAGCGATATGCTGCCCGCTTGAGTTATTAGTTCATAAAAGCGAAGCTTAATTTTGTTATCTGTTTATTCAGCTTTTCTGGAATATTCGTGAAATAAAGGGTCATATTTTTTTTATCTTGCTTGTTGGAATGCATTCACGTACACAAGACGATTTTTGTCACAATACAGTGGCATAGGAAAGATAAATGACAACCACGGAAAAGTATTTTGTCGTCATCTTTGACTTTAAAAACTGAAATAAATGTACTGATATTTTTTCAATCGTGACTATCCCAATAGTGGTGTCAAGAGTACTTTTACACCCCTTACTTTCCTAGCAAGGATGGACAAAACCTACCGGTTTTGTTTAGGTTAACCGGGATTTTTCGGTTATTTTAGTCCCGTTTATAACCGGTTAATTTTTTAAATCCAATAACCGGGTAACAAAACCGGATCGGAAAAAAGGCTCGATTTTAGGTTCGATCAGACTAAAATTTACCAAGTTATGAAGCTTTGAATGTTATCATCTTAGGCCAATCAACCACAACCGCTTCTTCAAAGCGTCTGTTGGTTGGCGGCAGGGCCGGCCCGAGGGGATTTCGAACGGTGCGAGCGCACTAGGCCCCGCACCACTGACTTATTTTGCAAAATGAAAATTGATTGCATTGATTTATTTAAAGAAATCAAAATTTGTCGTCGAGTTTTGCCTTCCAAGACACAATATTACTATATTTACTTAAAAATAATTTATTTGCATTGTATCCTAATTTTGCTAGGGTTCTGAAAATTTACATTGACCTTTACCAATTACCATCGCATCTGCAGAAAGATCTTACTTAAGATTGAAAATAATAAAAAAATTACTTGAAATCTACCATTAATCAAGAACGATTTACCTTCTTAGCAAATCCATCGAATCCGAATTAACCAAAAAAGCCCCTAAATTATGGCATTATCATTGAATTTTCTGCAAAACATGTAAGAAAATGAAAATAAATTCACGTATTGTAAACTTATTCTGCTAAGCCGCATATAAAATTGTATTTATGAAGTAATAATTTTTGTTATTTGATTTATTAACGATTTTTTTGTGCGACTGAAATATTAACTTTATTAAAAATAATTTAATTACTTATCATTTTTATTTTCTATATCAAATTGCGCAATATAATAAATAGCGAAATGCAATCAATTATTTCGCTGTTCGAAATATTCTTCAAGGCCCCTCAAACGAACTTTGCACCGGAACCCGGTTTTGTTTGGGCCGGCTCTGGTTGGCGGATTACTAAAAGAGTCTTTATGAACAGATTAATATTGACCAATGGATTGAGATTTCCTGTAAAAACAATATTAATAAAAAAATTGTTTACAAACGAAGTTTGTTTTTTTATACCCGCCACCCCTCCCGAAAATCGGTTATTTCAAAAGCCGGTTGTTTCAAAAACCGGTTATTTTGAGTGGTTATAACCGCCAGGATAACCGGAGGTGGAAAGAAACCTGAATAACCGAAAACCGGTTATTTTTGCAATAACCGCTATCCCTAGGATGAATTCCATCTCCGAGAAATTTGTAAATTCATTTTTTATAAAACCCCCAAAAACCGGTTATTTTGAGTGGTTATAACCGCCAGGTTAAACTGGAGGTGGAAAAAAACCTGAATAACCGAAAACCGCTTTATTTTGAAAAAACCACCATTCCAATTATGAAAAAAATCTATGAGAAATTTGTCCATTCATTTTTTATAAAATCCCCAAAAACCGGTTATTTTGATTGGTTATAACCGCCAGTTTAAACCGAAGGTGGAAAAAACCTGAATAACCCAAAACCGGTTATTTTTGCAATAACCGCCATCCCTAGGATGAAATCCATCCCCGAGAAATTTGCCCATTCATTTTTATAAAAAACCCCAAAAACCGGTTATTTTGAGCGGTTATAACCGCCAGGTTAAACCGGAGGTGGAAAAAACCTGAATAACCGAAAACCGCTTATTTTTGCAATAACCGCCATCCCTAGGATGAAATCCATCTCCGAGAAATTTGCCCATTCATTTTTATAAACCCCCCAAAAACCGGTTATTTTGAGCGGGTATAACCGCCTGGTTAAACCGGAGGTGGAAAAAACCTGAATAACCGAAAACCGGTTATTTTTGCAATAACCGTCATCCCTATGTCCTAGTCGCTGCCATTCTGCTGCAGTGCGCAACAGTATTGAAAACGAAAGATTAATGATGTTTTCAAAAGTTTAATTTTAAAAAATGTGTTCAGCAAATTGTACTAAAATGGTTTATGACGAAGTGATTTTCTTCACAATTTTTACAAACAAATATGAAGGATTTCAAAGTATGCAGAATGCAATGTAGAAATTTTCAGAATTTGAATTTTTTTTTTTCCTCCATGACTCAACTTAAGTGTCCCAACTCATATTTTTAAAATTTGAGTTAGAACAAATTAAAATTTTAATTTATTTTACAAAAGATTTGCTGTGAATATTAAATTAAATGCTGCACAGCAAACAGGAATGTTGTTTTTACATAAAAAGAAGATTTACAATAAATAAAATCTTATTTTAAATGCATATAAAATATTGCAACTATGGTGAAGCACCGTTTATGCGTTTTTTAACGGACTGACGTATAAATGGAAAGATATATAATCGAAATTTTAATAAAGAATTTCAACTATTACAAATTTAATGCTACTAACGCAAATTAATTTAAAGGTATTAAAGGTAAATTTTCACATTTTAGAACGGAGGAAAACGATGTATAACCGAAGCTTTGCGTCGTATAAACGAAGTATTTTATCATTACAATGAATACGAATGGATCGGAACTGAGATGAAATGACGTATAAATGTGAAACGAATAAACGAAGTACTTTATCATTACTATGAATACGAATGGATCGGGACTGTGATGAAATGACGTATAAATGTGAAACGTATGAACGAAGTACTTTATCATTACTATGAATACGAATGGATCGGAACTGAGATGAAATGACGTATAAATGTCAAACGTATAAACGGTGCTTTACTGTATTTCAATTTAAGTACAAACAAACAGCAAACAAATTAACCAACGCATTTCCCCCATTTTCTCATGAGAGAGAGAGACAGAAGTAATTTAATCAGTTTGACAGATGCCTTTAAAATAATTTTTATATTTCTGTACATACAAATAAAGATTTTTTTATTGATTCATTATTATTGAATCAATAATTTTTAATATTATATGCTTTTTTCTCAACATAAAAAAGACAGACATAACAACACTCACATGTTCCCCTTCCTAGAGTATTTGTGACTTTGTATGATTGGTTTAAAAACAGACAGAAAAAAGAAACAGTAAGAAATTATATGTAGCTTTTTGCCACTAAAACAAACTGCATTTTGATAGAATTTAATAGAAGCATGTTGAAAACTGAACTGAAAATGTTAATAAATTGATTTACAACATATAGATGGCAGCCTGAGCGCTGATCTAAAAATTAAACTAATTGATGTTTTTCACTTGAGAGGCTGCATCTTTTGAATTGAAAACGTCTTTCCGCTCGTTACAGCGATAGTCAGTTGAACTTCCTTGTGCGACAAAATACCGTCCGATTTGAATCGCTAATAACTACGAGACTAATAATGCAAAAAGAATGGTTGACCCCACGACGGATAGATCATATCTGCAAGAGTTTGTCGCATAGCATTTTTTTGCCTGTGACGTCATCGTACCAGTGTAGGCGCATGCGAGTGATTGTTATGAATTAGCTTTATGTAAGGTTATAAATACGTGTAGCGTGGAAACGCGTTTAGCTAGGAGGTTGATTCTGGTGTCATTTTAAAGAGCTTGAGGACTATTACTAGGACCCAAAGTGAGACAATAAAAATATTTATCAGAATATAATTAAAAATCGGTATTAAATTGAAAATTTCAAAATCCGCATGTTTTTTTATTACAACATGTAGTTTTCTTTCGAATTGTACGAAACTTCCAGAATACTTGACAATACGTAAAAGAAACACTGTATTAAAATTTGAATTCAAAACTTTGAATATTTACCGGAAATATGAGCATTTGTAGTAAATAATGTTTTACTGCATATACGCGAAATGTAGTTCTATATACTGTCAACAGATGGCGCCATCAAAAGCTACTCTAAATAAAATATAAGAAAGGCGCAGTTCGGGTCCGCGCCGTAATTTTTTGTGAAAATGTCGGGATAAAATCATAAAACAGGTATTTCGTATTAATATGTAATTTAATTATCAATCTCTTTAATACAATATTTACACAAAGTAGTG